>AWWV01011042.1:0-111769 GCA_001974805.1 Corchorus capsularis
TTTTATGCCACAATACTCAGAAAAAATATACAATTCATCGCTATAAAGATTGAAGGGATTTTCACGCTTCTAATACCGTTTTTCCATTTTTTCCGAATTAAAATCTAATTAAATCGAAACCATATTCTGATGCTCGTAAAAACAAATTCTTATATCCAAATTGGCTGAGATTTGGTTCGATGAATATAGATATTTGAAAGAGTCTTCGCTCCAAAAATCATGCAAAACTGAGATTTGGTTCGATGGTTAGCACACGATTTCGGCTAAAAACTGATCCGATTTTTTTTTTCTAATTTTTATGCCTCAATACTCAGAAAAAATACATAATTCATCGCTATAAAGATTGAAGGGATTTTCACACTTCTAATACTGTTTTCCCATTTTTTTCAGAATTAAAATCTAATTAAATCGAAACAAGATTCTGATGCTCGTAAAAACAAATTCTTATATCCAAAGTGGCTGAGATTTGGTTCGATAAATATAGATATTTGAAAGAGTCTTTGCTCCAAAAATCATGCAAAATTGAGCCGGGGCCCCGAAACGCGTTTTTTGCCCAAAAACCGTGATGCGTACACGATTTCAGCTAAAAACTTATCCGAAATTTTTTTTCTAATTTTTATGCCATAATACTCAGAAAAAATATAGAATTCATCGCTATAAAGATTGAAATAATTTTCACGCTTCTGATACCGTTTTTCCATTTGTTCCGAATTAAAATCTAATTAAATCGAAACAAGTTTCAGATGCTACGTAAAAAAAAAAATTTATATCCAATGTGGTTGAGATTGAGATTTGTTTCAATACATATAGATATTTCAAGAATTTTTTGCAACAAAAATTATGCAAAATTGAGCCGGGAATCCGGAACGCGTATTTCGCCAAAAACCGTGATGTACAAGATTTTCGCTAAAATTTTTCAAAAACCGACCCGAAAAGTTTTCATCAAGTTTTCGCTAAAATTCAAAGTAAAAAATTGAAGGGTTTTTCACGCTTCTAATATCGTTTTTTCATCTTATCCCGTATTTATTTCTAATTAAATCTAAACAAGATTTAGATACTTGTAAAAACAAATCCTTATATCCAATGTGGCTGAGATTTGGTTCGATGAATATAGATATTTCAAGGAGTCTTGCGCCAAAAATCATGCAAAACTGAGCCAGGGCCCCGAAACGAGTTTTTAGCCCAAAACCGTGATGGATAGTACACGATTTCGGCTAAAAACTGACCCGAAATTAATTTTTTCTAATTTTTATGCCATAATACTCAGAAAAAATATATAATTCAACGCTATAAAGATTGAAGGGTTTTTCACGCTTCTAATTTCGTTTTTCCATTTTTTCCAAATTTATTTCTAATTAAATCAAATTAAGATTCAGATGCTTGTGAAAACAAATCCTTATATCCGATGTGGCTAAGATTTGGTACGATGAATATAGATATTTCAAGGAGTCTTTGCGCAAAAAATCATGCAAAACTGAGCCGAGGCTCTGAAACGTGGTTTTTGCCCAAAAACCGTGTTGGGTTAGTACACGATTTCGGCTAAAAACTTACACGAAATTTTTTTTCTAATTTTTATGCCACAATACTCAGAAAAAATATATAATTCAACGCTATAATTATTGAAGGGGCTTTCACGTTTCTAATATCGTTTTTCCATTTTTTTCCAAATTAAAATCTAATTAAATCGAAACAAGATTCTGATGCTCGTAAAAACAAATCCTTATATCCAATGTGGCTGAGATTTGGTTCCATGAATATAGATAATTCAAGGAGTCTTTGCGCCAAAAATCATTGAAACTTAGCCGGAGCCCCGAAACGTGTTTTTATCCAAAAATCGTGATGGTTAGTACACGATTTTGGTTAAAAACTTACACGAAAATTTTTTTTTCTAATTTTTATACCACAATACTCAGAAAAAGTATACAATTCAATGCTATAATGATTGAAGGGGTTTTAACGATTCTAATATCTATTTTCCATTTTTTCCGAATTAAAATCAAATTAAATGGAAACAAGATTCTGATGCTCGTAAAAAAATCCTTATATCAAATGCGGCTAAGATTTTTTTCAATAAATATAGATATTTCAAGGAGTCTTTGTGCCAAAAATTATGCAAAATTGAGCCGGGAATCCGGAACGCGTTTTTTCGCCAAAAACCATGATTTTGGTTAGTACACGATTTTGGCTAAAATTTTGCAAAAACTGACCCGAAAATTTTTTAATCAATGTTTTTCCACAATACTCTAAAAAAATATATATAATTCAAAGTAAAAAAAATTGAAGGGTTTTTAACGCCTTTAATATCGTTTTTCCATTTTTTTCCGAATTTATTTCTAATTAAATCTAAATAAGATTCAGATGCTTGTAAAAACAAATCCTTATATCCAATGTGGCTGAGATTTGCTTCGATGAATATAGAAATTTCAATGAGTCTTTGCGCCAAAAATCATGCAAAACTGAGTCGGGGCCCCGAATCGCGTTTTCAGCCCAAAATCGTGATGGTTAGTATACAATTTCGGCTAAAAAATGACCCGAAAATTTTTTTTCTAATTCTTATGCCACAATACTCAGAAAAAATATATAATTTAACGCTATAAAGATTGAAGGGGTTTTCACGCTTCTAATATCGTTTTTCCATTTTTTTTCGAATTAATATCTAATTAAATCGAAACAAGATTCTGATGCTTGTAAAAAAAATTCTTATATCCAATGTGGTTGAGATTTGTTTCAATAAATATAGATATTTCAAGGAGTCTTTGCGCCAAAAATTATGCAAAATTGAGCCGGGTATCCAGAACGCGTTTTTAGCCCAAAAACAGTGATGGTTAGTACACGATTTTGGCTAAAATTTTGCAAAAAAAAATGAGTATCTAAAAGTTTTTCATCATTTTTTTGCCACAATACTCAAAAAAATATATAATCTAACGTAAAAAAAATTGAAGGGTTTTTCACGCTTCTTATATTGTTTTTCCATTTTTTTCCGAATTTATTTCTAATTAAATCGAAATAAGATTCAGATGCTTGTAAAAACATATTCTTATATCCAATGTGGCTAAGATTTGGTTCGATGAATAAAGATATTTCAAAGAGTCTTTGCGCCAAAATCATGCAAAACTGAGTTGGGGCCCCGAAACGCGTTTTTTGCTCAAAACCTGTGATGGTTAGTACAAGATTTCGGTTAAAAACTGACCCAAGATTTTTTTTCTAATTTTTATGCCACAATACTCAAAAAAAATATGCAATTCAACGCTATAGCGATTGAAAGGGTTTTCACGATTCTAATATTGTTTTTCCATTTTTTTTCGAATTAAAATATAATTAAATCGAAACAAGATTCTGTTGCTCGTTATAAAAAAAACATTATACCAAATGTGGCTGAGATTTGTTTCAATAAATATAGATATTTCAAGGAGTTTTTGCGCCAAAAATTATGCAAAATTGAGCCGAGAATCCGAAACGCGTTTTTCGCCAAATATGTGATGGTTAGTACACGATTTTGACTAAAATTTTGCAAAAACTGACTCGAAAATTTTTTTCATCAATTTTTTACCACAATACTCAGAAAAATATATAATTTCAACGTTAAAAAATTGAAGGGAAATCACGCTTCTAATATCGTTTTTCTTTTTTTTCCGAATTTATTTCTAATTATATCTAAATAAGATTCAGATACTTGTAAAAACAAATCCTTATATCCAATGTGGTTGAGATTTGGTTCGATGAATATAAAAATTTCAAGGAGTCTTTGCGCCAAAAATCATGCAAAACTGAGTCAGGGCCCCGAAACGCGTTTTTAGCCCAAAACTGTGATGGTTAGTATACGATTTCGGCTAAAAACTTACCCAAATTTTTTTTTTCTAATTCTTATGCCACAATACTCAGAAAAAATATATAATTCAACGCTATAAAGATTGAAGGGGTTTTCACGCTTCTAATATCGTTTTTCCATTTTTTCCGAATTAAAATCTAATTAAATCGAAACAAGATTCAGATGCTCGTAAAAAGAAAATCCTTATATCCAATGTGGTTGAGATTTGTTTCAATAAATATAGATATTTCAAGGCGTCTTTGCGCCAAAAATTATGCAAAATTGAGCTGGGAATCCGGAATACGTTTTTCGCCAAAAACCGTGATGGTTAGTACACGAATTTGGCTAAAATTTTTCAAAAACTGACCCAAAAAGTTTTTCATCAATTTTTTGCCACAAACTCAGAAAAAATATATAATTCAACGTAAAAAAAAATGAAGGATTTTTCACGCTTCTAATATCGTTTTTCCATTTTTTTTCGAATTTATTTCTAATTAAATCGAAATAAGATTTAGATGCTTGTAAAAAAAATCCTTATATCCAATGTGGCTGAGATTTGGTTTGATTAATATAGATATTTCAAGGAGTATTTGCGCCAAAAATCATGCAAAACTGAGCCGGGGCCCCGAAACGCGTTTTTTGCCCAAAAACCGTAACGTACACGGTTTCGGTTAAAAACTGCCCCGAAATTTTTTTTCTAATTTTATACCATAATACTCTGAAAAAATATATAATTCAACGCTATAAAGATTGAAGGGGTTTTCACAATTCTAATATCGTTTTTCCATTTTTTCCGAATTAAAATCTAATTAAATCGAAACAAGATTCACATACTCGTAAAAAATATGCTTATATCCAATGTAATTGAGATTTGTTTCAAATATAGATATTTCAAGGAGATAAGTATTCTATGAGGGAAGGAACTGTGAAAACATAGTAACAAGTTACGAAGCTTATTTGGAGACTTGCTTTGAGAATATAGAAATAGGAGAGATAGGAGCAGGATGCTGCTGGATGTATAAACCAAATTCAATGATGATTATAAATCCATAAAAATTATAGTAAGTCACATGGTACAACCAATAATTAATAGTGATATACTCCCATCTATGGTAAGATGATGGAAAAATAATATGAATAGAAGAAAATCACACACTGAGCACAAAGAGCAAATGAACTCTGAAACAAATGAGTGAAACTCTCTAAAACCTCCATAGAATAGAAGAAGGCTGAAACAATGGCAGCATCATATCAATGTAAAATCTAAACCTCCATAACCTCAAGGGCTGGTAGTTGAAGGTGGTGGAGAGAGGAATGGAATGGTGGGAATTGTAGGGATTGTAGGAATTGTGGGGATTGAAGGCATGTTTGGCAATGGTGGCAAGGTAGCCCTTGGGACAGCAGGAATGTTGGGAATACTAGGAAGGGGAGGCAGCGTGCCGGGTTTCGGCAACGTTGGAATTGTCGGCTGCGGAAGTGTTGGAATAGATGGCAATGGTGGTAGCCCTGTTTTTGGCAATGGTGGTAACTGCTGAAGGCGACGAGCCGCTAGGCCAACATCAATGCTGGAAAATGTCACCGCCAGGAAGAAGGCTAAGAGGAAGCAATTGAAAGAAGCCATTTCTATTTTCTAGTAATAATTCCCAAATCCCAATATAAAAACAAAAGATTGAAATTTTTAAACAAAGCAAAAGAGTTGCTTTTTTATGTGTTGAGTGAGGATTACCAAGGCCGGTGATGAGTATTTATATACACCAAAATCCATGGGGGTTAGCTTATCAACTCCATAGGAATTGTTGGGAAAATTGTAGAGATGAAATTTGACTCTCTTGTTAGTTCACCACCTTATCTATCTTCCAATAATGGAAATTGTCAAATATAGCTGTGGTTTGGAAAGATAATTTTACTATTACTTGATCTCTTTGCTTTTAAACTACTACTATTGTTAGGTAGTCTAACACTGAGTTGTGGACTATATAGGCTACTACTGGCTGGCCCCAATGTGGAATAATTTCATTAGTAGTTTGCCACCATACCTATCAAATTCTTAACTACAATTCCCTGTTTTCCATGTATCTTTTGATTGCTGTAAATAAACTTAGAGCCGCCTCTTTGTTTAAAAAAAAAGGCTATCGTGAGAGACCAAAAAACTTAAGCTGAAAACAGGCAAAGTCAAGAACCACAGTGAAAATCGAGAGAAAACTAACTCATATACAGTACTACTACTATCTTTTGGTTTTGGGCTTAAACAATGTTCATTTACAAACCCAATTAAGCTAACATATTGAACAATGGGTTTTACTATTGATTGAGACTTGAGAGTTTGAGGCCTTACCATAGGGAAACGCCGAAATGGGGTTAATATGAAAGTTTCATTTAAACTCTTCTTCTGTCAGCCATCGGCCATCAGCCATCAGCCATCCGCCATCAGCAATCACATGAGACTAGGAAATTCTAATTCTTCGCATCGATAAAGAAAAGGAAAGCATGAGGGAAACAGTTGAATTTGTGCTATAAAATCACGGTTTTTGGAATCAGCTTTTTATTGAACTCAAAGAAGGTTTGTTACAATTTTAAAAGCATCAAAAGTCTACACCTTACATAAGCTTCCTCTTTCTTCATCCCAAGTAATTATGTTCATTGACTAGTAGAACATGTAGAATGCAAAAATGGAACCCATCTCTCTCAAGAATTTCCCTACTAATGCCAGGCAATAGCAGGGTATGACCCTATCAAATTCGAAAGCATAAGCCCATGTGAGAAGTTAACTGCAACTTCTTAGCATCTTAAGGTAGATCATACTTCACCCGTCCAAGGTATAAACCACATGCAGGCGCCATAGGACTTGCCGCGGTTACAGATTTTGCATTCAAAATTCTTTCCACTGAAATGATTCATTCAATGAATGATAACCCACCCAAAGATAGAAAAAACTATACTAGAATATACCAATTATCTACAGGGACGTATAAGTAAAAGGACATAAAGAAACCATACCATCAGAAGTTGTTAACTCTCCAGTGCCAGCACATTTGAGAACACCAACAAGCAGTCTGACCTGCATGGAAATCAGCAGAAGATTGGGTAATACGTCAACTGCTATGTCCAATTATTAGTACAAAAAGGATATTTTAGACAGATAAGTGTACAAAGTATAAACTGAGATTATCTAATGTAATGGCGCAATGAATATTATAGGGAAAGGCAATAACGAAACCTGGTGGTAAAGAAAAGAGCGTGCACATGCTGTTATCACATAGCATCGATGCCTTCTCCTCATGCCAAATGTTGGATCAGTTTTACTGTCTGACTCTACCATATCATCACTATTGGAGAATGAATTAATGACCGGGTCGATCTCAGGCTTACTAGAGCATGCATGAAAATCTTCTATGCTCGAATTATTCTGTTCCTTCTCTGTGATTGAAGGGAAATAAGGAGTTGGAGGTACCTCAGAAACATTGAGTTCCTCTAATGTTCTGATTGGAGATTTTGCCTACATATACAGCACCGAAATAGTCAAAAAAATTTGAAGAATTAAATTCGAATTATAGAAACTTAGCAAGTCATAGATGTCTATGATGCAATGTAGGCACAGAAGCACATGTCGAGAAATACAAACACATAAACTACCACTTAATGAGCATGAGCAAAGAAACCACCTGGCAACCTGCTGCCCTGAAGGAACTAAAATCATGATGACCAACAAGAATTTTGCATGCTTCCTGCAATTATATAAATTAAATACTCTCTTTGGGAATAACTCAATAATTAAATCAAATTATACTTAAACCACCTGCATTGCATGAAGATCTAGTTTCTCTGGTACATGCCATGCCCTCTCTCTTTCAAAGATGGATAAGGGTTCTGAGCCAGATAGCAAGCGGTAAAAGTACCTATGAAAATATTTCCCACAAATTCAAACATCTATGTTACTGAGTTCAATTGTTTCACAGGAGGCAACTTATTCCCTATCATAATATACTTGAGTAAAGCATATGAAACGCAAAGAGATTATTTGCAGTTTAAACATAAAGCACAAACAAAGCAACAAACTTGTCAGGACAGCACCCTACCATCAAGATGCAACATGTTCTATCTATTTTCTTCAAATCTTTTTTTCTTTTAAACTTTTTCTTTTTTAAAAAAAAAGGAGGAAGACGAAGAAGAAGAAGGAGGAGGAGGAGGAGAAAGAAAGAGGGGAAAGGGGGGGGGGGGGGGGGCTAAGATAGACATATATCCTTTTAACAAGTAAGCACAAACTTCAAACGGGCAATATATCACCTAGAAACATATGCTGGCTGAGCCATATGGTTAGTCTCCACAAAGAGAAATTAAGATCTCAAATACCTACGTGCGCTCCTGAGCTTTATATCTGGCATGAAAATCATTTGGAACACATCGAACATCAATGACTGAAATATCACCATCATTCTTCTACAATTAACCAAATTAATACGAGTTAGGAGACACAACACCAACATTACAAAGGCAAGGGAGATGAAAACAACAACTTGATTCATAAACTAGGGAACCGACACAAAACAGACCTGTAAGAAATGGTTCACAGCTTTTCTTACAACAGATGGATCATGAGGTGGTAACTGCATTGAGCACACACAAAAGTAATCACTTGGTGGCCATAATCTATCCTAAAGTTTAGTTATTGCAAAATACGCCCATAAGTGCATATATCAACGAGGTATCCATACAAAGAAAACAACAAAAATCCCTCAAAGGCAAGGATAAAAAACAGGAAAGTTTCATATGTGTTCAGAAAAGTGCTACTTTAAACAAAAATTAGATATAAACCTCCACGCTTCTCCAGTAGTAAATCAAGAATAATATCACAATGAAAAGGAGATTGAATTTGTGTGTGGATAATTACCACTTCACCAGGCTTCCTTTTGCTTATGCGTTCCACATCTACATGGCAAACATTCGACAAGGCATGCACACCAGCATCCTACAACAGGGAAAAAAGAAAAAAGAGGCATGCCATAGCAATCAGGCATGTGGAACTATTATCTGTAGTATTCGAGCTAATTAAACTTTGTATTACTTCAGAAAATTAAAACATCTTGTTCAAGAGCATTGACAGTTTGAAAAAAATTGCCCTTAAAATAAACTTATCTGTGTGCGATTTTAGTCAGTAAAGTACCCCTCAATTTACATGTATATATAGGCATTGAATAGGATGATTAAAGAATATAACAAAGTAGTAAGCATAAGAATGAAGACTTACAGTCCGGCTTGAGCAAAAGATTGAAACCGGCTGACCAATAAATTTATGAAAAGCCTCCTACAATAACCAACGCCAAAATACGTCATAATTAGCTCAAGCTGAACCATTTTTTACCTTACAACAAAATGAAACAAGGTGTATTGTTATAAAATTGCACTTTTTAAATCCAAGTTCCAAAGCCAAGAAAAAGAATAAATCTAAAGATGTTAATAAACAAGGTATATACCAAATAACTTTGCAAAATTCAAGATTTCCTGAACTTCCTTCTCTTCTTCATTTTCATTTTCATTTTCCATCGCAGTTACTGATAATCATACTAACCTCTAATGCGCCAACAACCGTGCGGCAATTGGGCTGCTGTTGCGAGCCAGAGAAACGAGTTCCAATGTATTCAATAGCTACTAAATAGCGCTGAGTTCTAGGGTTCTTGCTCATGCTTGATTCTTCTAGCTGATTATCTCCTTCTTCTTCTCCTTCTTGGTCGCTGACACCTTGGGTTTTAGGTATTTTTGAAGGTCTGGGTGATTCTGGGGTTGTGTTCAGAGAGTGCTTGGAATTTTCCGTCATTTAATTGATAAGTTTTTCTCTGCGTTTCTCAGCCTCCAAACAACCCTTCAAAGGGCAAGTCGTGGGTTTTAAGAGGGCTTTGGGGAACTCGTAACTATCGGCGAATTGGAAGTGGAAACTTTACAGACAAAAGGGACCTGTTTTGGACTTTGGACCCGAACTTTACCAACCCAAAACGAGACATGACATGACCCTTCTAATTTGCTTGAAAGTTGAGACACAGAATTGAGTAATGTCTTTGCTGAAATACCGAATGTCTTGTTTGATGCAAATTTACACTCGATTCTAATCCTAATATAGGGAGTTAGTATTCTTTTTCTTTTTCATTTTTATTTTTATACTGATCTATATCATTGTTTAACCTTTTCTTCATTATTAAGACCAAGACAAATCGCCAATTCTTTTATGTTCTTTTTAAAGCTTTTCGGTTTTTTGAAGACTCAAATTTAGATGCCTTTCACCACAATCTAAGACCTGTGAAGTTCCTCGTCAAGGAGAAACGCAACCAGCCATTTCAAGATTAAATCAGATACCAAATCATCATTACGTTTTAACTCCTTTATTACTTCTATGGAACAGCAATTTCAATTCGAAAGGCAAAGAAATAAACTAATACTAATAAATTAAAATTGATCAAATGAACCATCTCCGACAAGCGCTAATTCAAAAGAAAAGAAAAGGGCTGGGCCAAAAAAAAAAGCAACATGATATAGAAAAAGAACTCTTTAACCCCAAAAAAAAGATCTAAGTAAAGAATTTTAAAGGAAAAAAAGAGAACAAAGGGACTCCTCCTAGCTAACTTTAACTAAGAATAGCGGAAATGGAATCTCTACGGTTGCAGGGACTGAAGGAAATGAACTTTCTATCGAGTGGAGCCATTAAGTGAGAGATTTTTGGTGATCTCGACAAGCAATGCTGCATCAGTAGTTTTCTTGGTCTTCCTGTCTTCTTCTACTTTCATGTCTCCACCGTTTGTTTGCTGCTGGATAAAGAGATTAAACCCCATAAGATGTGCGATTTAGACACGATACCATTAGTTAATATTAAGTCATTGGCCAGCAGCAAGTTTAACAAACTCTTCAACAGATTTATTGCAATAAAAATTGTTTGTTTGTGTGTGCTTCTTGTGTGTGTGAGTGTGACTGTGCGAGAGAGAGAGAACTTACCGTAAACTCATCTTGCTTGTATCGTTGAGTTGCTGGCTTGTAATTCTTTTTTGCATTAAGAGTCTTCTCTCGATTTTCATAAAATCCAAAGTCATCTAACAATGATGTTTTTGCTGAGTAACTTTTAAAAATGTTCAGCATTTCTAAGCCTTGCTTCAGATGAACCTGTGAAATGCAACAAGAATAACTTTAATTAAAAATCGTGATGACCATAAAAAGATACTGCATGAATTGACTTTTCCCGATACTACATGGGTATAACACATCTAGCAATTATCTAAAGAACAGAGCTAAAATATTTTTAATATGCAACCAGTATATATACGTAAATGTTGTCAAGCAGAGAAGTAGACAAAATACCTCTTGAGTGTCCCTGCTATAAGTTACAGATCTGTTCTCATTATTTTCTAGGATGATATGGGACAACTCCCTGTTAGGGATATCTTTTATAACATGCCACTTAAGAGGGAAGAAACCATTCCACTTGTCCAGTTGCCAGAAGTCCATATCTTTATTAAAGTCCACCTTCCCAATCATCTCCGCTAAGCCAACAAACTGTCCACTTCCATTAACCTGAAATCACAATGCCAAATAACAGCATAAGAATTTGAAGATATTGTTATGGAAGGAAAAAGAAAAAAGCTTATAGTATTGGGGGAGATGCCAACAAGTTGTAGACTTGCAAAAATTTATGAAAACTCACCGAGAAAAAGAGAAAGATTGGACATTTAGAGCCAGTCTCACTTTCTTTAGCTTCTGCTTCATTGAATGCTGCATCTAGCTTCCTATTTCCATTCGGAGTACTTGACCACACATCATACTTCATGGATTTGTGAACATCATCCTCACTATAGGACTTGATGACAAAAAACTTTGCATTTTCATACTCTGTTTGGAAATCTTGTAGGTTGTATTTATCTTTACATAAAGTGAGTCCGAAGTCTTCCTTCTTGACAGAAGAGTCAAGAGCCTTATTAGAGCCCCTTGGACCACGAGTTAGCTCAGCAGAGTTTTCAAAGTCAACATCTCTGTTGAATTTCTTGTATCTATCAGTTTGATTCCATGCTCTCCCATTAGGTCTGTAGTTCACATTACCATTATGTTGGAAAAGACCTTGTCTTTGGTTGTTAAAAGATGGAGATTTCCCAACCTGGTGGTATCCCTTATAGGATCCCGCTGATAGATCAGAACCCATATAAGGACCCTGTAACATGAAGTCAAAATAATCAAAATATTGAAATTCCATTTAAAAAAAAAAGTTTGCAACTCCTTTGAAGACCTTAAAAGTACAGCTGAGTAAAGCAGAAAATCCTGACCAATATGAGTTCTATAATAAGACTAGGAGAGCTAGAATATAATGGGAAGAGAGGTATCAGAAATGAGAAATAATGTGTATCATTGACAATTAATTACAGTTTGGGAGGTGTCAATGTTATCATGTATTCTAATCAATCAAACTATTCAAATAGGAAATTCATCAAGTATTCTAACAGATGCCAAAAAGAACTACAGTAGATGTTCCTCAATATATAACACTCTAAGAAGCCTTTGTGAATGCTTAAGTACCTTGTTTAGAGGTTTGATAGGCTGTGTATAAGTAGATTTCGGTAATTTAGCTAGGCCATTTGATTTCGTAGAGTTGTAACCGTTTGACTTTGCAAAAGCGGAACCCGAACCATACTTTACATTTCCAAAGCTATCAAAGTTTCCATTTGAAACGTCTCCAGCATAAGTTGAATCCCATGTATAACAAGGCATGGCTTCTGATCCATAGGAAACAGGCGACTGATAATATCCTGACGAAAAATATGGTTGTTGGCCAGCAGATTGTCCATCAACACCCATTAGAGTCCCAGTTGCGTATGGGTTATAGCCAGGCAAATAGTAGACCAGTGAACCATTATCTGACAAACCCTGGAGCAAAAATCCAATAAAAACCAGAACAGTCATGAAATGAAATTTGTAAATTCAACAATACTGGTAAAGTGTAGATGCAATAAAACCATATGATGGGATGATAAACAGAAATTAAAGGAACTTGCAGAAAAACATACTGTTTGTGAACCATCAGTATGGAAATAACCGTTATCATCAGATTGAACGAATGACCCATTATATCCTGCAAAAAAACCTTCACGATTAGTATACAAAATTAAATAGATTTACTTACTTTATCTTAAACCAATATAATCCAACAGTAAATAATAACAAGACACGTCTACACCTTAAACTCACAATAGAAGTAAAGCCTAAACTTTTTTTTTCCTTGAAAACTTTCTGTCTTTTTCTCTTTCCATATTTGGAAATAGGGGGAGCCTCTGCTTCAATACATTTATGTTTTTACTTGGGAACATGAATAGGAGAGAAGATTTGATTTTTGTTTGTCATATGAATTCTGAGAGTGAATTTACATATAATGTACAGATTTTTAAAGATTTCAAAAACCTGTCATTCGATAAACACTTTCCACACAAATGCACTTTCCAATGATTCCATCATTATATGATTACCTAAATTACCTATATAATCTTCATCGTCATGATTTCAAAAATTACTTTTGAATATAGATGCACTATTGCTTAAAAGCAAAAGTTGAAAAAAAATAATAATAAATCTTTTGAATTTTCTTAATCACACAAATTGTGAGGGCGAATTTACTCATCATATACAAACCTTAAGAGCTTACAAAATCAAAATCCAAATCCAAATAAATTTCTTAAACACTTTTCACCTACATTACCTATGCACTTCTTCATAATTAAACAAATTTGCATACAAATGCACTATCTGCTTGAAAGCAGCCCTTATGCCAACAAAACAAGATTGCTTCTAATATTCTCAAATGCATTGCATTGAATAATAAAAGAATGAAAACCTAATCCAATGTATCCAATGTGCATATAAAACCCACAGCTATGCTACCTAACACTTTGTATGAATGCCATGTTTCAGTGCAGAGAACTGTTACCTGGGTAGTAGTAATTGTAAAAGCTAGTAGCTTGATTGACACCAGGCTCTCCAACAAAGTCTTGATGAACCTCGCCTTTCATGCCAGAAGGATATGCTGAAGAAGGTATTGTGGAAGTCAAATCCGTTTGGATTCCAACCTTTCGAGAAGCCTGAAAAGCATTTAAACATGCTCAAAGTGAATACAAAAAACTAAAAGAACTTTTCTTAGTCGTATCTTCCCTCAATACCCAACCACACACTGTTATAGGTTACAATGGAACAAAATTTTATGGAGAACTAAAATACAATTCAAACAAGAAACATCAAGATTTCAGTAATACTAACTACAACCTTTTTCTTCTTTTCTTGTACTTATAGTATAGACAACATATAACTCCAGTACAAACAAATTTCTGCCTGCATTTTTTTCATTAACTTGAAAACAGCAAAATATTGCATATTTGTCCCCCAAGACATAGTCTTGAAAAAATATGAACCTATCAAATGCTGATAAACAGAAATTATATGCCAAGATTGCAGATTGCCACATAAAAATTCAAGTTTAATTATTATAAAATAAATTCTACATAAATAAATATTTAAAACAAATTTATGACATACCGCATCCTGCTCTGCCAATTTGGCAACAGCCTCTGACTTCAAAACCGCACTGACAGGTTCAGCTAAAGTATATGGTTAAGTAATAACATGAAACAATCACACAACAATAAGAAGAACAGATTATACAAACACAACCAATGCAGGTGAAAGCATGACTTTTTGACAATACCAACATATGAAATCAAGAAGAGAAGTTTCAACGCATAAAAAAAAAGCTGCTTTTCCTTCTAAAAATCAACTTGTAATCATGGCTCATGAGGCAGATTCAGATTCAATATTGATGGGATTTGATCCATCTACTAATCCATCCACCACAACTGAGACATGAAACAAATTTCTCAATCCCCACAGATTCTTACTCTCTACTCTTGAAACATAAACATCATGAAGTTGGGGAAATCCGTAATCTTTTAGGTAAATAAAACCAGAATTTTGGTCAATATCAGTCAACGCATACAAATCATCGTAAACTTATCCAAATTCAGAACGTATTCACCAGATTATGCACCCATAAAGGCATAACTAAAAAAAAAAAAAAAGTCAGCGGTGAAGCAAAGGATACGATTCTCGATGATCTTTTCGCCGGCCATTATCGAAAAATCAAACAATCTTTAAAAACTCAATTGACCTAAGAATAAGAGGAGAAAGAAAGAGCAGAGGAGTTATATCAAAAAGTTAAAGTTGAAACCTTTTTATGGAAGTACAGCTTTTATTCCGATATCAAAGGAAAAATACTTAATAATATTATATTATACCATATTTAAAAGTCATAGTCACAACCTTAGTGCTTAAGGTATCTCTCACAATTATTATGTTTTTCAGTAGTATTAAATAAAAAAATAATAATAAGATATATCAATATTTACCAAAAAAAATATTTATTATCAAATTAAAAATAAAGAAAAAATAAAGCGTATCAAAATGTGTCCAATAGAACGTTAGCGCATAAAATGAGTGTGAAAGGAAGAGATTCGATTCTTTTCTCATGAATAGAGACAGCAGAAGATTATTTTTTCTGTTGAAGATATCTTTTTTATCAATTTTTTTAATTAATAAGAAGTAAAATAAAAAAAATTTAGGCCAGAAAATCGAAATTTCATATATATATTAAAGTAAATTGACGATACTTGCGGAGAAAAAAAAATCGAAGTTGAGATATTTTGAGGAAAAATCGCAATTTTGAATAATCTTCAACCATAAAACAAAATAGGAACGATTATTTTCAATTTTACCCCCGAGTAAGCTTCGTTTTCCGCCGCCAAACAAAAATCGAAAGTAAAACACACATAAATTTCGAAAATCCTAAAAACAGAACAGTTTAGCTCAGATGAAGAAATAAAGACTAAATCTTGCTCAAGTTTATAAGGGAAAAGAGAGAAACTTCGAGAAGTACCAAAAAAGGGGAAAAAACAAAAGCAGAAAAAGGAAAGCAAACCTAAAGAGAGTGGATCGATACCCACCGGAAAAGACCGGACCCTATCTGATGGATCGGGCACCTGCTAGGAAACCCGCTTTTGATTGAAGGAAAGCAGGTTTTTTTCTTCTTTGTTGTTTCTGTTCACAGAGTGAAGTAGGAAAGGAAGTGAGAGAGAGAGAGAGAGAGAGAGAGAGAGAGCTGAAAGCGAAGGCTTTTAAAATGGGGGAAAAGATTCCGTTCTTATTTTTTCTTACGGTCAAAAGAGAATTGGAAAATATTGAACGGTTAAGATTAGTTCCAAGTTTGAGGAAAAAGAACTTGTGACCGTTAGATTGGAGTAATGTGGAAGACTGGAGGTCCAAATGTGAAGCGGTTGGAAATTGGCATACCAATTTTTTATTTCCGCGTGGGGGAGGCGGAGCGATGCGATTCAATCTCTGCCATGTTTTCTTTTTTTTTTTTTTTTGAGGGGTTTATTTTTAAATACAATTTTGGATTTGGATTTTGGATGATGGCCAAAAAATATACAATTTGGATAAATTTTTTTAATGTTTTTATACCATTTTAGAAATCTAGAATACAATACACCACTGGCCAAAAAATATAAAAATTATATCAAATCAATATAAGATTCATGTTGATGAATACTTATTAACTTGATGTTTGTTTTAAAAAAATATTTTTAATTGAACATATTATTATCTACATCTAATTCTATAAGTATGAATATGAGGATTCTTATTTCTAAAAATATTTCTAAAACGCTTACTTAAAAATTTATTTTATCTTTGAGTTGTTTTGGGTTAAATCTTAATCTGTGTTTTCTCTATTATTATTATTATTATTATTATTATTATTATTATTATTATTATTTTAAGCTGTTAATTACATTAAAATCATCTTAAAAAGTCTAATGTTGGGATGCCATTGAGATTGTGCCACTTAGCCTATTTTGAAAAAAAATAATAATTTATCTTATCACTTCCTCGCTAAAACAAGAAAAATAGATGTCCATGATTAATAGGAATTAAACTTGGTGAGATAAGGTGCAAAGCTGATTTTTATTTTATTTAAAATAGATTAGGTGGCATCATTTCAATAAAATTTTCAAATCCATTTTAAGAATCATCCTATTATAATTTAAATTCTTATTTTTAATATAAATTATATAAGTTTTACAATTCTACGTACTTTACTATAAACTCTATTCTCATTTAATTAAATTTAAACATAATGTTTGTTTTTTTTTTTTGGAAAATTTGTAGAAGAATAGAATTGTACAACATCTAAAAATACAAAAAAAAAATCTAAAACACAAACCTAAATCTAAAATAATGATATTTTCGATATTTAAAAGAGGTATTCGAGAGGTTTTAATTTCGAATCAATCAATTTTTTGTTGAAGTTTAGAAGGAATAAAACTGATTGTTGAGATGGAAGAAGAGTAAGTTAATAATCTTTTTTTTTTGCATCATAGTAAGTTGATAATATGCTTTTGATTTTGTCGTCTTTGCGTGGTTATCTAACTTTCATAGTGAGATTTTGGCCCAAAAAAAATTCATGGTGAGATTATCATAATTTCATACTATGGTTATCCAAATCTCATAAGTAGTTGCCAAAATCTCATAGGAAGGTTACTAAAATTTCATAGTATGGTTACCAAAATTTTATACGAAGGTTATCGAAAATTTAAAGTATGGTTAAAAAACTTTCATAATATTGATGTCAAATTTTCACAAGGAAACCATCCAAATTTCATAGTATGGTTATCAAAATTTCATATGAAAGTTATTAGTATTTCATAGTAAGGTTATCAAGATTTTATAGTCTGGTTACAAAACTTTCATAATATTGATGTCAAATTTTCACAAGGAAACCATCTAAATTTCATAGTCTGATTATCAAAATTTTATATGAAAGTTATTAGTATTTCATAGTAAGGTTATCAAGATTTCATAGTGTGGTTATCAATATTTTATAAGGAGGTGTTACCAAAATTTCATAGTGTAATATCAAAATTTCATTGAAAGGTTACCAAAATTTCATAGTGCAATATCAAAATTTCATAACGTGCTTATCAAAATTCAATTGGGAGGTTATCAACTTTTCATAGTGAGGTTAAGAAAATTTTAATGGGAGATTATTGAAATTTCATAGGCTAGTTATTAGGATTCCATTGTACGGTTATCAAAATTTCATAAGGATGTTATCAAAATTTTATAGTAAGTTTATCAAAATTTCATAGTGTGTTTATTAAGATTTCAAAAGGATGTTAACAAAATTTCATAATATATATGGTTATCACAATTTCATAAGGAGATTATCAAAATTTCATAGTGTAGTTATAAAAAATTAATATGGTGATTATCAAAATTTCATTGCAAATAGTGGGGTTCTGATCAAAATTTCATAGGGATATTGTTGAAATTTTATTGTGTTATTATCAAAATCTCATATAGAGGTTATCAAAATTTCATACTGAAATTATCAAAATTTAATGAAGTGGTTATCAATATTTAGTAGCAAGGTTATCAAAATTTTATATTAAAATCATTAAAATTTTAATTTAAGCATGTTGGATCACGTCCAAGTGCAACACACATGAAAAAAAAAACTCGTATGTGCAGTAAATAAGGTTTTAGAGAGGATTTTTTTTTTTTTAGGGTAAAGAGGTATTAACGTGATCATGAAATAAATGGCAGAAATCTAAGATTTTTTGGCAGAAAACTAAAATTACAATTTACCAAAAAGAGGAGGTTTAAAAAATTAAAAAGAAATTTTATTGGTATAAATAAAAGAAAAAAAAAAAAGAGAGGAGTTTTAAGTTTTAGGAGTAACATTTAATCTTTTCTGGCCAAAAAAAAAACATTTAATCTTATATAATAGTAGTACTCCATATAAGAAAGGGCCAACGGCCCAAAGACCGTTATTGCTACGATGGCCGATACGAGGGGGGAAAAACCAGTCAGAGTGCCTTGGTGGGCTTGAAGTACAAAGGCCCATATCCAAAAGAAGAATTTCTTTTCTAACCTTAACATTTTAAAAGACAGTTACGAAGCTCTAATTCTGAAACTTTATTCACCGTAAAAGGGAAAAATTTGCAAAAAGAGAAGATAATTTATTATATATATATATAGTAATTTATTATATAATCATGATGTTGAATTTCTCCCGGTAAGAAATACGTACTACATTATTGTTACTTGGGACTTTTTGTCAAGAACTGCAAGAAATTTTGCCCAAAAAATTGTAAGCACCGAAAGAACTTTTTACTTGGCCTGTGTAAAGTATAAACCAAGTTGCAATGTTCGGAGCAGTTCGTTTAATTTGCTCCTTTTGAGGTACAACTACATCTTAATCATCCCAATGCTTTCTTATTCGATTTCCTTGGGATTTTGGCGCTTTTGAAGAAAAAATCATAAGCCACTACTAGTAATTTGTAACCAAATGAATGTTTATAAGTTATATTAGCTCGTGCTGGCGCTACCGGTATTTTTTATTTTAGAGTGGTGCTTGATTAACTGATTGAATAAGGATATTAATATAATCAATTATATAAGGATCAATAACATTTTTTGTTCTAGAGTGATGCTTGATTGATTAATTGATTGAATTATATAAGGTTGCAGTAAAAATGCAATTTAAATGGATTAGTTCTAATTATGTCTCTGGCATAAATCTTTGTAAGCTAACTTTTTAGACATGCAAAATTAAGAAGGTTAAGAACATGTTTTTATTTGTAAGTAATATGAAGTGCAAAGAGGTAATAAAATATGCTGTTAATTGGATAATAATACTCACATTGAACAAAGGGTGGTTTTAATTCAGAAGGGGAAAAATATTGAACGGTCCATGTTGAAGGGATGGAGACGGAGAAAAAGAGGAAAAAGATATAAAGGTGAAAACAGAGGGGAGTGATGGAAGGAACCTGAAGATTGATCAGCACCGAGGAGTTGAAAGGAAGCAGCAACTGAGTTGGTGAGAGGAAAAAAGAAAACAACGAGAGAAATATTAATTAAAAGTAATTAAGGGTTTAGGGTTTATAAGCAATTAATTAAAAACCTTAAACATTGATTAAAAACAATTAAGGAAGGGAAATGTGTAATTACAAAAAAGGGTAGAAGGAAAAGGAATAAGGGAAATTCATAGAGGGACTTTTTAGTCATCCGAAAAGTGTGAAAAAACAAAAAATAACCAAAAGGTGGCACCACATTAATCCTCAATTTGGCCTTTTAATAATTTTAATTGTAGTTAAAAATAATATATAGTATAGTATATAATATATAATCCAATTCCTCTCTTAAAAAAATTATGTGTGTTTGTTAATTACTTAATTTGGAGGTAGAAATGATAAGTAAAATGAGATTATAATTTGTGTATAAAAATATTATGCGTACAATATTTTGTAAAGAATGCTAAACTTCTAAAATTGCATCTCAAAACACATATAAATCGAAACTTTTCTAGTTTTAATGATCTAAATTATTGAAAAATATATAAATAACCCAAAATAAACCAAATCTAGCCTTTATTTCAATCATTTGCCACATATATTGAATTGTTACAATCCTTCTTAATCTCGGTACCAATTGTAACATCAATACGATGAGAATCACGTTTTCGGCATATATAATTCATATTTTTCGAAAATAAAAATGTCGGAAATTTTATGAAAAAGAAAGGGTTAAAACTTACCAATAGGTAGAGTGGTAATAGAAAGGATTATTGCATTTTGCTTCTTTTTTTTTTTTTGCTTTTTAAACGTACAAATCCTCTTATATTCAATAATCACATCATATTGGATCCTAGCAAATCAAAACTCATGTTGCGTTGATTTTCCTAACACTTATTTTCTTCATTCATAAGATATAAACCCAAGACATTTTTTAAGGAGTACTACTAGTATTGGGTTACTTCCACTCAAACTAACTTAGTGACCTCATACCTTAGTAAACTAATTTTTTTTTATGTAACTTAGTAAACTAACTTTTTTTATGGATCTAATTTAATTTAATAAATGATAACTTGGCTGAAATTATAATAAGATATAAAATGATAACGTGGCTGATTTTTTTTTTTTAATTTGTGTTTAGATTACATTAACAATAAATTATAATAAGACATAGTAGGTGATCGTTATAACCCATATGCAATATATTTCCACTAATTTATAATGAAAAAATCATTACCATAGCTAGAGATCATATGTTTTCCAGCCAGATTTTAATTTTATAATAGTTTTTTTTTAAATTATAAAATTAAAATTAAAATTAAAATCTGGCTGGAAAACATATGATCTCTAGCTATGGTAATGATTTTTTCATTATAAATTAGTGGAAATATATTGCATATGGGTTATAATAGTAAAGATCTTTAATTATATATATGAGTCATTATTGCTGCTCTTATTACTAATTTTAATCAAATAATATATGCACGAGTGCAATCATGATTTATATGTTTTTCCTCTTCTTTTTCTTGTCTATTATTTTAATTTGGCAGGCTCCTCATCAAGAAGCATACACACGCTGGCCAATTATTATGCTGCTTGATGATCTTTGCCCATAAACAACAATAATGGTTTCAAAAATTTTGAAGAAAAAAGAAAATTATAGAATTCAAGTATATCAACCAGCAAAATCAGATGTAGCAATGTATATATAGAAATACTGTATATTACAAGAGGGGGCTGAACCCCATAATTAAGGTTGCAAGCTCTCTCTATCTCTCTGGCTCTAGCTATATATAGCAAGTGCATCCATTAATTATTCCTAATTCTATATATTTTTGGTCACCAAATCTCTCTCCTATTCCCAAAATCTAAAGTGAAAACTTATGAAAAGGAAAAAAAAAGATTTATATACTTTTGAAAAATAGCAAACTATAACACCAAATGTAAAACACCATGAAACTCTCTAAAATGGGTTAAAAAAAAGTCCCTTCCTGAAAACTCAAATATATATATTTTTTTCATAATTTGTTTCTAGGGTAAGTAGTAATTTTCTCTTTTTCGAGATTCTTTTTTGGACATTGAAGTGAAGAAGATGAAGATTGGTAGTCGGGGGAGTGTCGATGGAACTCCGATAGCATTTGAACGACCTCTCTCATTGTGGGACGTTCAATGCTATTTTCTTGTACACATAGCATTGCTATGAACAATAGGTGCATTGCTTCATCTTTGGGCACCGACGACGTCGTTAGCCTCCGATCAACAATTTGAACAACTTCTTCTCTTCGACAATTCGTCACTCGTTTTGCCCATTGAACTATATCTACACCTTCACCGAAATCACCCACCGGTCGCCGCCCGGTGATCAACTCCAAAAGTACCACCCCGAAACTATAAACATCACTCTTCTCGTCCACTCTTAATGTGTATGCATATTCTGCAAAAAACACATTATAGAATAAGCATACATTTTTTCAGGTACAGATGAAATCTCATATAATCAATCGAATAACTCTCTCTAAGTACTATATCTACTAAACAAACAGACCATGTGGGATTGAATTCAGAAACTTAAGGTTCAGATACCATATGCCTACTAATTACTAATTAGTAGATAACATATACCATATACCAGATATATACCATATATACCTACTAATTACTAATTGATTTAATAACACTAGTGCTAACATATATAGCCTTACCAAATAATGTTCAAATGTGATTTTTTTTTTGGTCACAAAAGATTTTTCATCTTTTTTAAAAGACAAGATTGTGAAGACAAAAGGACATGTCAACTTGTCAAGAAAAGCACAAAGCAGCCAGAAAAGGGACTTGTGGGTGGGAAGCAGCAGAGAGGGGGAAAATTAAAACTTTACACGTAAGACCCAAATCATCATAAGAAACATAAATTGGAAAAAAAAAAAAAAGCCTAGTAATAAAATAAATAAATTCGACCAAAAAAAGGCTAGTGGTGGTGGTGTAAATATACGTGCATGTCGGTTACCTTTCACGACACTCAACGCCCCGTTACGTTAGACATCACAGTCAGAATTCTATAATGTTTCAAATTTTTGCAAGATTGGCCCATCTCATACGTAGATCAGAAGAATTCGTGGACTGGACCCCCCGCCCACGCCCACGATCACCTTTTTTTTTTGGGTTTAAATTTATATACGTAACCCGTAAAATTCTGTGTCTACTCTCTGTCTCAGTGGATCTTTGTCTTTTGTTAGTAAATTTGTCCTTAAAACGTAGCACAAATCACGGGTTGTTTTGGCGCCTGTCGATTTTTAGCAGAGAAGGCTGAGATCCTGTACGATGCCTCCAGTTTACAGTTGGATTACTTATCCTTTGTAGGCTGGCATACGGTCACGGATAAAGCCTGACCATATGATCTAATTTAATGTAAGGAATTAAAGATCACGTGTCTAAAATCTAAATAACCAAATGCTAATGCCACTACTTTTCTAGATTTTGTCATCATTCTTTCAAATCAAAACAATTATACTCCACTAATAGCACTACTAACCAAAATTCTCCACTATCGTGTTATCTATCCTTATAGGCCTTTCTAACCGTCCGATTAAACAAAGTCAGACTTGACTAGATGGATGGATGGCCCCTTATAATCTCCTGATTGATCTAACAAGGACAATCAAACGGCAGGGACTGGGACTACTAATAACATGGCCCACAAATTTGACAGTTTGACAATACGCAAATTAACTAACTTAACTAACAGTCTACAGTAAGTACAATGTACATAATTAGAAAACATTAACTAATTAATAATTAACTAAGCAAATAAATAGGAGGGAAAATTTTGTACATACCAGGAGCAATGTAGCCGTAGGAGCCTGCAATGGCTGACATGCACTCCGATGCACCGCCGTCGATCAAGAATTTGGCGAGTCCGAAATCGGCAACATGTGCTTCAAAGCTTGAATTTAACAAAATATTGTTTGATTTTACATCTCTGTGAACGATCAATGGTGAACAATCATGGTGGAGGTAACAAAGGCCTTTAGCTGCTTCAATTGCAATTTTGTACCTCAAATTCCATCCTAGGAATGCGCCTTTTTTCCCATGTAACGCTTCCCCAAGGCTACCATTTCTCATGTACTCATAAACCAAGAGATTGGTCTCCTTGTTGGAACAAAACGCTAGCAATCTGACAATATATCTGTGCCTAATGTTTCCCAGTGTCTGGATTTCTGCTCGGAAACCATGATCATGGCTACTCGTGCCAAATCCAAGAAGTTTTTTAACTGCAATTTCCATACCATTAGGCATTTTCCCATGGTAAACTATCCCTGCACCTCCTCTTCCAATCACATTGCCATCTTTAACACATTCAAGGATGTCAGCGACCGTGAATTCGAGGTTTTGGAATGACGTCATCTTCCAAGAGTCTGAACCATTTTTCTTGAATGACTTGGCCTTGATTATGGCGGCAGTGGCAAATATCAAAGAGCATATTAAGAGGCCTAGTGCAAAGATTAGCTTGAAGTCTCCGGGTGCTTTTCTTGGTGTGTTTGTAATTGCTGTGAAATTGCAAGGATTGTTCAGGAGAGAGCCACAAAGTTGAGGATTGCCTGCAAAAGATGAAGCGTTAAAGATAGCAAATTGACCGGATTCCGGCACCTTCCCGGAGAAATCGTTGAAGGAGAAGTCAGCAACCGTGAGGCTTTTCATTGACCCAATTGTTCTTGGAATGGCTTGATTCAAATGGTTCCTTGACAAATTCAAGTAATTCAGAATATGCACATTGGAAATCTCAGGTGGAATTGAACCTGAAAGGTTATTCTGGCTCATATCAAGGTATGTAAGATGGAAACAGTTTCCAATTTCCGGTGGAATTAAACCGGAAAGTGAATTTCTACTAAGATCAAGCTTCAAGACTTGGCTGAGGTCTCCTATAGAAGGAGGAATTGGACCTGAGAATTGGTTTCCACTAAGAAGAAGGATTTCAAGGGAAGAAGAAAAGTTGGAAAGTGAATATGGCAATGGACCTGAAAGGAAATTGTTTGACAAATTAAGTTGGCCTAACTTAACAGGTTTGGAAGAGCTATTACCATTTTCAGCCAATGCCCCTGACAGATAATTGCTCTGTAACTCTGCTAAGTTTAACTCTGGCAAATAAATCAACCCATTTGGAATGCTACCATTCAAGTAATTCTGCCCCAACCTTACTCTAGTGAGACTATAACATCTCCCTAGGTCTTCAGGAATTGTCCCAAAAAGGAAATTCTTCATAAGAACAAGAATTTTAAGCTGGTTTGAAGCACACAGGTCTCGAGGGATTGTACCAGTGAGCTTGTTGGAGGACAAATCCAGCTGTTGCAGTTTCCCATTTCGACCGAGATTCTCGGGTATCACACCAGTAAAGTTGTTCATCCAGAGCCCCAGAGTTTCCAAATTTGGCAAGTCGGCTACATAGTCTGGAATGGAACCATGTAATCTGTTCATGAAAAGATTGAAAAGCCTGAGCTGCTTGAGATTGACGAACTCCGGTGGGATTTCTCCAGTGAGTGCATTGCGGGAGAGATCAAGTTCTACCAAGTTGGTCAAGTTGCCAAGCTGCTTAGGAATGGGACCGGACAGCAGATTGATGTGAAGATAGAGAAAATTAAGCAACTGCAACTTTCCCAGTTCTTGAGGAATTGAACCGTCTAATTCACAGCTTGAGAGATCCATGATGACTAAATTTACCAAATTACCAAACTCCACAGGGATTCCACCTTCGAAAACATTGTAATACCCCAAGTAAATCTCTCTCAAGTTCACCAGGTTGCCTAACTCTCCGGGGATTTCGCCATGAAGATCATTTCCCGCCAGTGAAAGATACTCTAACCCCACGAGCGTGCCATAACTTGGTGGGATTTTGCCATAGAAATAATTTCCACCAAAATCCAAGTGCCTGAGTTTCTTCAAGACAAGAATCCCAACAGGTAGCAAAGCCGTGAAGTTGTTGTTATAAACATCGAACACTTCCAGGTTGGAAATACTTGCGTAGTCCCAATCCAGGTTACCGTTGAACTGGTTGTTCGAAATATTGAGAAATTTAAGATCGCTTAAATTCACGATCTCAATGATTCCGGTGAAGTTGTTGCCGGCAAGAGACAGGTTTGTTAACCTGTCAAGTTTTGAAATCTGAGGTGAAACAGAGCCGCAAAGATTCATATCTGTCAAGTCCAACGAAACAACTCGGCCCCTGGAGCATCCTATGCCAGCCCAAGAACAAACTGAACTGGGATTTGAAGAATTCCATGAACTTAAGAAGGGTTCAGGAAACTGAAATTCATTTCTGAGTTTGAGCAAGACATGAAAATCTGTAACTAAAGAAGAAGCAGAGCAAGAGAAGCATAGAAGAGAGAATAATGTCAAAACAATGAGAGGGACCATGTTTTTTTTTGGTGTGTGTTGGAAAATATGTTTTGTTTCAAGGGGACTGAGTTTGGAAGGACTTGAAGCAAAGACAAGAGGATATAAGATTTCGAACAAGAAAAGATTTTCTAGGAAAGGAGGTGGGAAAAGTGAAGAGAATCTGGGAAACTTCAAGTGTGCATAGGCTTAAGGAATCAAACATTTTGGATAGAAAGAGTCTTCAAATACAAGGAAGAAGATAAGCCTTTCCTTTTCCACTCTTCTCTTTTCTTTTCTTTTCTTTTCTCTCAAAGAGGAAGAAGAGAAAGGGAAGATTGAAATTCTGCTAGTCATGGTTTCTAGCTGTTCATTCTTATCTCACTTCCTTAACCAAAGAAAGCCTAAGTAAGACCAGAAAAAGCAGAGTTAAAGGGAAAGAAAGAGGAGGGAGGAATTTAATTTGTTAGATTTTTCATTATTTAGTAAGTATTTTTTATATGCATTAAGGGAATTTTGTAGAATAAAAATTTAAATGGAAAAGGCCGTTGGATAACAGAAATTTAAAGTTGAGATTATAGGGGGAAGAAAGGAAAAAAAAAAGTAAAGGTAAAGGTGATGCTCTCACCCTTTATTCATATGACAAAAATACCCTTTAGCTTTAATCAAAGAATGCTCTTTATTGCTTTGAATGAGAGATGATGGAATTGCACTTTCAATCATTTTAAAATGGCTCAATTGTCCTGTTGCTTTTTCATCAAAATTAATTGACAACCATGTAATCCCATTCTAGTTTTTCTTTCTACTCTGCTGTATAGTCTGTAGTCTGTACTTATAATTTTTAATGGAAACATGTGGGGATAGTAATTAATGCTTTGCCATAATTACAATGTTATTGTAGTTATTTTTTTTCTTTTGATTTCTCAAGTCTTTGAGAATGATTCAAAAGCAAGGTATCTTGAGCTCCAAATATTCAATTTCTTACTAGTTACTAACTATATATACTGTTTTCTGCTTCTTTTGATTGGTTGAAAAAGGATCTTACATGTATAAACATTAAACAAAATTAATGTTGATGTGAACCTATATCTAATTAACTACCCTGATTAAGACTTGTGTTTATAACACAATTTCACAAGAAAAGAATATCAGGCATCAGCATTTAAATGGGTACCCAGTTCTTCTTAATTTGATTCTTTCTGATTAGATGTGTATAATTCTGTACCAAAAATACCATCATGTTTAAAGATTCATGCACATTTAGGCAGATATAATTCTGTTATATAATCTAAGCATGTTGAAGATACAAAAATGAAGAATCACTGAATAGTGAATTGACTTTGGTTAAATCAGAAACCAAATTGAACAGAGAAATTCCATTAAGAATAGTATGTCCAATTAAAATAAAGAAACTTTGATCACCTTGCTTGATGATGCTGATGTATGCATGGAGGTCCCATTAAAAAAGGCAATAATTCCATGATAAAATATCAAAATTTATAAGTATATAGTAGTAATTTTTTGGTTACTGACGACTGTCATGACACCCTGACAGCATCATAAATCTGTTAGACCATAGGTTGGACCAGAAATGGATTTTAAAGTTAAAAATAACCCAACATAGTTTTCTTTTTTGAGTATTTCCATGCAAAGTTTTAGGGTAAAACATTGAGATAGTGAGAGTTTTTAATCTTTGAGTTGGAAACATGTGCCTGCAAGTAACAGAAGAGTTGTAAGGAGGGAGAAGTAAAAAAGATGATGATTATTAATATATCATTACAATGTTTGTTTTGAATGATCAATATATAATTATGTTGTATGGATAGGTTGCATGGAAGGAAGGAAGCTTTTTTGGGTTTTGATCAAAGCTTTATTCCATCTTCTCTCCCTTATATTACTTACTTACCCTACAGAGCTGGGACCAACTCTATATATTAATGTGCATATTTGAGCTTTAATAGAAGATGGAATAGTCTTAAAGAGAGGGCTCATCAAAAAGTAAAAGCAACAAGCAGCAGCAGGGATATGATCTGCTTTTGATCTTCCACTTGAAAAGAAAAAAAGAAAGAAAAAATAAAGAAAAATCCATGACCCCTCTTCTTCACATGGAAAAGAGTGCTCTTGTAGTATTAACTTGAACTCAATCAAGAATCAACAGCTTCCCTCTCTCTTTCTCTTTATTTTTTTTCTCAAAAGAAAAATCCATGTCGACCCCCCCTATACATGGGAAAGAGTGCTCTTGTAATAACATGAACTTCCCATCTCTCTCTCTTTCATGTGAACAATGTCATAAAATAGTGGGTTGGCTCCACTTTGTGCTTGATGGCTTGGCTGCTGCTAGCCTGCTTACTGTGAAGTGAATTCATAATAGGGCAAACGATTTGAGCAAGGGGTTTGGTGCGCTTTTGAGGTGTCCCTATCTGTCTTATTGATGGCCAGACTTCTGGCCCCTTTGAAGGGTCACTGTTTCCATGGCCAGCCTCTTCTTATGGGCTGCAAACTCTCAATGTGGTCACTCAATGTTTCTTTTTTGGTACATGATCGATATCTGATAATCACATTGAATCTCGACTGGTCCCATTGAGCTGTTTCGAGGTGGTTTGCTAAATTATGCATGTATAGATATGGTAATAATAAAATTAACATATATACTTAGATTTGGATAGGTATGTCTATGTCACAGCAAAAATCCAAGAGGGAACATCTCAATTTCGCTTTTCGTCGAAATCTTTCATGTCTAAACACATAAATCAAACCACCCCCACTCCAAATTTGCTTTAGAAATGTTTAATGACATGATCATTATTACTGTCAAAAGAAAGGGAAGTGATTGGTTAATCACTTAATCCTAAGATCTTCAAAGCAAAAAATGCCAAATTGTTTTGATTAGTCCTAAATCCTGTTAGTTGTTGGTTTTTGACAAAACTCCAAGCGCTGCTCATAGTAATTGGAAAACAAATGGGGCCATTATATTGATTGTTGATTCATGACATTGCTGCTGTTGTTACAGTTTCCATAAGACTAATTCTGTAGCAAAAACTGATGTATTTGTACTCTTGTTTATGAATGGATTCTGCTCCAACATATTCATTTGTCTTGGCAAGTAAACTTTGCAGATTTAGAAAAAGGAGGTGGCATTCTGATCAAAACTATAGTGGCAAACGAAAAGAATACTTACATTATAAGAAGATCAGTAGTCAGACAGGAAAAAAAGGGAAAGAACATAAGAATCAAAATTAGAAAACTATATATGAAATGAAGGAATTCCAATAAATAGTTGACTTTGCATGACAATGGAAGTGTGCAGAGAGCATCCAGAAAGAGAGAACCAGGTTCCATATCTTTGTCAAAGAGAGTCATTGTTAAAGCTGCTTTAAATGTTACAGATTTTGTTCATTTATTCTTGGGCGGTTGTATATAATTGACATAATTAATGTATATAAGAGCATCTAAAAAGTACTGTTTTCTTCTTCACAGATTGTAGTTGTAGTAGTACTTTCTTTTTCTGTCTGGGAATAGAAAAATACAGATTCCAAAGAAAAAGTCGGGTGAATGTTTAATGGATGTGAAATTTATGCAATCAATCATTCAATTTTTGTTAGAAATTCTCGAGATGAAGTCTCAATGTCTAATAACAGAGACATCCGAGGAGATTTCTTGAATCATTCTTGATGCAATTATCATCCGACAAACTTTTCAAGCCTTTAATATATGTTTTAGTTCTTTTAGGATGATTTGGTTTTTGGTATGAACTCCTGGCATCCGGTAGTCACATTGCACCCGACCAATCCGGAGTCGTGCCGCATCAGATCCCAATTGGAGAAAGTTCTCACAACATCTATTTTCTCCATTCATAAGACTCATCTGAGTCCTTACTTAAGAGAGTCAATAACAGTCGTTGAATTCCTTTCACTCAACCTGACATTGGTTTTAGGATGCATTTGGTATTTTATATATATAATTTTTTAAGGAGAGTGATTCATTCGATTAAAAAAATATGGGAAAAATACTTTGACATTCCGTTAGTAATTCTAATTCCATGAAATGCTGAAAAGTAGAATACACATGAAAGTGATTCCACCGTATCGATGAATTGCATAAAAAGCGACCATATCAAACATAAGAAAGGCGTTTCCATTAAATTCCATGGTAAGTGATGAAAATCCATTGTACATCTTCTTAATTCCACAGCAAAATACGCAAGTGTAGCCCTATAGTCATCTTGCAATGATAAAGAAACAACTAGGAAGAGTTGTTATTGTCCTGGCGTATTGAAAAACAAACAGTAAATGTGTCCAGGGCAAAAGATTTGCCTTGTATATCTAAATCTAAAATCTAACATATCTATCCCCATTACAAAAGTTTTTCCAATACAAAATCATAAATACTACTCCACACGTCTCATGAAAATAATGTTTCAAAGTACACATATAATTGATGAAAGGGGATCGTCGCGTGAGGGAAACGAGCCAATGGAGGAAGATGAAAATGGATTTCCATCTCACCACATGGCCCCATGCTCTGCCAGATATGCATGCAACTGCATCTGCAAGCAAAACTATATAATCCTTTCAAAGACCAAACAATCTCATCAGTTTTTTGCACATTTTCCTGCTTTTCTACTGGTTTTTCCATCCATTCCCCTGCTGCGCTCATCAGTTTGGATAAACTAATCATTGAGTTATTGCGTTGTGACAAGGAAAGGAATTGCTAGTAGCCATGGAAATTCAAAGCTACTATATATATATATATATTTATAATTCATAATTCAATTAGCTAATTAGCTTGCTTTACTAGCTTGTGGAAAAAGTGCCTACTACATATATATGTAGACTCTCTGGAATTCATAATCTTGGAATCTTGGGAAGTTGATGATATAACTGTGAAGTCTGTGATGTGATTAAGGATGATTACTATGTTTCACTTTGAATTAATTCTATATACCTTCACAACAAAGCATGCATATATAGGGCAAGCAAAACCTGATCCCATATATATACGCTCTCCAGGGGCCTCCAATTGGGAATTAATTAATCCCTTGGTCAAAGTCCTGTTAAACAAAAATTAGCTTATGATTAAAAATCTGGACCAGGAAAAGAAAATGAGATGGAAAATCATATTGCACTCAAGTACAAATATTCATGATTCTCAAAGTTCAATCCTTTAATCATTAGCCATATAGGGAATGATTAAAGTGAGGTAAAAACCCTCAGTTACAAATTGGCAAAAGTACTGCATTATACCTTAATGTCAAAAAGTTTAATGATACATGCAAACCTTTCATAATTTCATACCACCACCAACCACACTATACATTACCAGCCTCAGCCTGAATCTATTTTTTTTTAATACAAATCCCCGATATCCGGTAAACATTTTGGGTCCAGACTAATCCGGAGATGATCAGCCGTGTTGGACCTCAAATGAGGGAACCTCTCCTGACACCTATTTTCTATATTTATAAGACTCAAATGGCAGATCTTGTTTGAGGGGCATTAAACTCTTTTTAATCAACATAACAGGTATTAGTCCCAATTACTAAATCTAATATTTGAACAGGAAATATACAAACGAACTAGTAGTAGTATAACATACTCTTGGTCAGTAATAGAAATGGTCCTATTATAGTCCTTTTCTTTACTAGGAAACCTAATCTCATCATTTTCTTGTTACATATATAGTATGAATTATTATAAAAGAAAGGGGAAAAGAGGCAAAGGGTCCAATTTGAAAAACACAAAAAGAACAAAAGGAAGGGGCAGAAACAAACAATGAACATGGGTGTCACTCAGGGTGTAATTAAGGGCATTAGACAACATACAATTATTGTCACTCATGAAATCAATATAGATATGTAAAAGAGCATTATTGTCCTTTGACTAAGGGATGCCCTATGTCTCCAAATTGATGGAAAGAAAAGCAAGACCAGACAGACAAAAGCTCTTATAGGAGTTTAGCCCTATCACGCTTGAAGTGATCTCTTTGAACACCTTTGGCAATGAGCTATAGCTTTTACTCAAAAGACTTGTGTTTGATTACTTAAAGGACTAAAGGAAGCATCTTATTTGGAAGCTGGCCTTTGGTCCTCCTTTGTGTATTATGGAGCCGTTGGCAAATAATAAAAAAGAGGTGGGAAATTAAGAGAGGGAAAAGGAGAAAAGAAAAAAAAAAAGCAAAAGAATTCTTCTAAAGATTGTAAATAAAGCAAAGGAGTTGCTCTCATAAACTGTCATGGAAATCGTGCCTTTGTCTCTCGATATTTTTTTAAATGATTTATCTCCAATATACTATACACAAGTTCTATTTTCTATCTTTCAACTATCTTGTTCTCAAAAATTATAATGCTTTGAATGAACCGGAAAATTTCCCAAATATTGATGACTCATGGTCGTGAACACTTAGTTGGATTTCTTTATTCTTTTGAAAAAAGGGTGTGGCAATGGCACCGTCCTCCATAACTCGAACAAGGATAACGTAAAAAGTGTGCACAAACTACAAGCAAAGCAACCTTGGAGGATGGAGTTGTAGGAGAAAATCACACCTTCCTAGTAAGCCAGAAATGACTAGTACTTCTCACTTCTTTAACTTTTTTTTTTCTTTTTGGTGAAAAAAAAAAGCTTAGGGTATATATATATGATGCCACAAGTTATCTTATGGTTAGATGCTATTTCATTGTGAATTTCAGAATCTAATGGACTTAAACCTATAGGATTTTCGGATTTACATATCCTCTATTATATATCGTAGGGATCTGTGGAGATCAAATCTAAGTGTTTTCCAACATAAATTCAAATTTTTATCACTTTGACCAAGTCCGATATATTTCACTTCTGAATATATGAATCTATGACTAATGAAAATAAAGCTACCATTCACCTATCTACTCATTGCCCTTTTATGGGTTTTTTCTTCGTAATGTTATGGCAAACTTCCATGGCCATGGCCATGTTAATTAACTTGGCAAGTACAATTGGAACTTCTTTTTGCACAAAGTGTTTCAAAGCATTTCTACTGATGCGCTGTGTGCACAAAAAGTATCTCTCTTTTTCCCTTATCCTTGAGTAAAAATTTTGCTTCGGCTTAGCCAATTTTGGACAAATCCCCTAGCCCCATGCACCCAAATTTGATGGAAAATTTTCTATTCTTAATTTTCTTCTCTTTTCCTTCATTTTTTTTTCCCGAAAACTTTTAAATTCCAAGGGCATATAATGAAATTGATTTTGTATTATTAATTGACTTCATGACCACTGAAAAGTTCATTATAAAATTAGAAGATGTGTACGTGCATTGAGTTTGTAAATCTCATACAAATATATTTGTAGAAGATTTTATTCATATATAAAAATGATTTTTTTGGTGACTTATAAAAATTACTATATATATATATTATATATATATATAATAGTAGTACTCCTATATTGCAACACCAAAAATTAATAAAATAAAATCACCAGCTTTATAACTAAGCGACAAACTATTAAATGAAATTGGATCTATAATTATTATTAATTGATAAATTAACCATGGGATTGGGAGACATTGGCATTTGGAAGAATTCTTTTTGTATATTTTATGGGGATTTTTGGGGGTATTATAATTTGTGGATTATCAAAATCTAATAATGCCCTCAAAAGTAAAAACCACACAATTGTTTGCATAATAAGACAATAATTTGATGGTGGGAGATCTTTACAAGTTTGTCATTAACCTTCTCAAAATATATGCAAAGCTACGAAAAGAAACCTCATAATCCGCAAATCCTTTGTCTTTTAATGTTTGATCTACAGCCTTTTCAACTCCATATAATTAATCTTTTCTATTCCACACAAAATCTACTAAGAATCGTTGGGATATTCTTTATGCAAAGATTTTGTAGCAAAAGATCCTATGTTGCATGGATACCTCAAAATACACGCAAGAAAACACATGATACCAGCTTAATTTGTCAGATTAGTCCTTGTAATCTTAATTAATTAGTACCTTTAATTATATGGTATATATTGATTTAATTTAATCATGTTGATGAGAGAAGTCTCCCAACATTTGGAGATGGGGGATATGGGCTCTACATATCGGTTTAGTGGTAAAAACTAAAAAGATTGGGGGAAGTCGTGTAATGGCGTGAGTTTTAATTCCATATTAATTCCTTAACCCTTTCCCTCCTTGTAAACTAAAAGGAAAAAAAAATGAGGAATACTCCATACTCCATAAATATTAACAAGAAAAAAAAAGACTATGCATTTGAATATTTTCTATACATCATCATAGACCCAGCAGGAAGAGCCCATGCATCTCCTTCAATATCATCATATAATTCTGAATTTCCCCATATGTACACATTATGATGAGGATACCCAAAGGCCAAAAGTATAGTAGCAATGATAAGATAAAGGAGAATGTATGTGCTTATATGTACAAAAAGAAGGAAACATAGAGTTGCGTTGCGATATGGCATCAATCATCATATTGCATGCCATAGTTATCAAGAAAAACCTATAGAAGCCAAGGGTTTGATGCCAGCAACCTAGCTAGATTAATATATATATATATACACTACTAAAATTATATAATAGCCGAATGTTTTTGTCCCCCATTCGACATTATGGGTTTGACCTATCTTCCTGGCATTGGTGGAAATCCAAGTCATATTCAAGTGGCTTTGTCCACTCTTTCTTTTTTAAATATATCAAATCTCATGCATAATTTTTTAAAGGATACAAAATGTTTGAAAGTAGGGAGATGCTACTCTATTTGAAAAGACAGAACACGTCGTCAGTCTCTTTAAATATTCAAGCATTTAAGAACTACTATAAATAAACCTATCTACTTAACAAATAACAAACATGCAAAGAAATTAACTAAACTCATACTTTGTGTAACTTGAATCCACGATTTCATCATCTAGGCATCATATACCTATAAACGAAATTAAACATGGAAACCTTTTGAATCTATAAATCATACGTCAATAAGAGACTGCACAAATTCAAATCAATGAATTTTTCACCAATAATTCAAGTCTTTACCTTTTTTTTTATCCCATCTGGTATTCAGGGCTTAGCCCTGACTAATCCAAATCTGACCCGCGTCGCGCACCTGGTTATGGTGGGTGAGTCTCCCAACAGGGGCTGCTGCGTACGCAAGGTCTCGAACCTTAGACTTGCTTAAGCTGGAACAAGCCGCTTACTACTTGATCTAACCCCTTATTGGTAATTCAAGTCTTTACCACTTTTGTTACCAATTCATCTCATTTGCACACAGTATATATATATATGTGGCTATACAACTTCATATATATAATTAATCACCCCATCTGACTTATAATTATTACTACTTCTAGAAGATTTCCAACAATATATAATCTTTGCAATTTTTGCAAAGTACTCTAATTAATAAAGTACTTTATACTCTATTAATAATAAAGTACTCTTTTGTAAGTTACATTTACAAATCCTCTATATTGTCTAGTACTCAAACCCAAATTCTAAATTAAACTCGTGCTGAAAATTGATACTAATAAAACTTATCTTTCACAATCTCTAGAGGCTCGAATCACTCGGGGGTACTCTTTTGCTGCATTAGTCCGCGGACCATCTGTTTCTTGATATTGGATGTAATTCTTTTGCTTTTGCTGCTCTTGGCATTGATTTGGGTCGTTTCTTTTCTTTTCTTTCGATATTTCTTCCAATTGCTTCGTTTTTTCCTCTTTTTTCTTTGGCTTCGCCGGCTTTGATTTTGTACAACGTGAGCTGTTGTTGCCAAAGCAAGTTGTACTCTTATTTCCCGATGAATTCTGTTGACCAAACTCAAACAAATTCTTATCAATATTGAATTAAACCAACAATTAAAGCAACAAATTATATAAAACTGTTAACCATTAAACTTGAAAGAAAAAAGAAGTTTATGGTGTTGAATTGAAAATTTTGTTAGACTTACCGATTGCACTATGATGATATCCTGATCCTCCTCCCCACGGCAGCATTCAGATAGAAGATTGCAACAATCTATGTTGCAACAATCTAGACCGCAAGAACAACCACAGCAACAAAAATCACAACAACAACAAAAATCACAATCGCAATCACAATCACAATCAGGACAATCGTCCCACATTGATTTAAAACAAAGATTAAAGAAATACCAAGAACCTGTAAAAGTAGGGATTTGGTTTGGGAGTTTAACTGAATTGTTTGGTATGTGAGGCTGTGCTGTTTTGGATTTTTTTTTCTGCTGTTCGGTTTGTTGGAAGGTTTCTGCTCCTTCCTTTGTACTGTTTCTTCTTTCCTTAATAAAAATTCTTCCTGCCTTCAAAAAAAATACTCCTATAAACCATATATATACGGGAATAGGTCGTTGAAGACTGAAGAGAAAATTTTCGATCCAAATTCGACTAGGTATTTCAAATAAGTGACCCAAAAAAAGTTCAAAAAAAGATTCTTAAAAAAAAAAAAAACTATATATATATGAACATCAAGGATCCAAGTAGGCTAGCAATTCAAAACATGGGCTTTTATCATTTCTTTACCCAACAATAGTCAATGCCTCAGTGAACATATGAATGCCCATATTCCGACTTTATCAAATTGGACTAAATTCCCATTCAGATATTCTTTTTTGGTGAAAAGGAACTAGATTAATAAAATTTTGATTCAGATATAAATTATTTTTATTTCATTTATTAGATCTTGTGAATGGAGAAAACCATTATTAGAAGAGCTTTATCAGTGGACCAATCCGCTCAAACAAGATTAACTTGTAAATATAACAAACAAAAAAAATACTCAAACTAATACTGAAATGCAACCTCTTTTTTTTGTTATAATTATAGTATATATATATAAACTATAAAGGCCTTTGTTCATAATTTTAATAACTTATTTCAACCTTCTTCAACTCGACCTTTTTTTAAAAAAATAAATAAATTGGGATTACTGGGTACTATTAAGTCTTATCTATATTATTGATGGTAGCCATTAAGCCATGCTTCATATGAAAGACAATGCTATTCATTGGCCTAACAGGGTGACCCTTCTGTATCTCAATATTGTAGTTATGGATAATCGTTGCCGCAGTCGCCTTCATCATTAAAAAAGCAAATTCAAATGAATGAATTTTTCACCAATAATTCAAGTCTTTACCACTTTTGCTACAAATTCATCTCGTCAACATCCCTCTGCACAAAGTATATACATTGGCTACACAACATCATATATATAATCACCCCCACCTGACTTAAAATTATTACTACTTCTTAAAGCTTTCCAACTTAATAATAAGTATATAATTATATCTTGGAGTATATTAACAATGCAAATCAGATCTTAACAGTTTGTTTGGATAAATTTTTTGAGGGATCAGTAAAGGACATGGTAAGATGGGAAAGGAGGGGTTTTTAAAGGAAAGGAAGGGAAGGACCAATCATTGTTTGGATTGTTTAAAATATAAAAAGTAAGGAACACGATCGATCACCTAGCATTTTATAAATAAAAGTTTTGTTGGTCCTTGTATTTGTTCGTCCTTGTTGGTACTCCAATTTGGAGTACCAAAAAATATGGACTTATAAGAATCAAGAAGGACCAAAATTGGTCCTCCAAAACCCATGGACCCGATATAATTTCCAATCCAAACATGATCCCGTCCCATCCCATTTCTTACTAATCACTCAATCCAAACACACTGTAAGGATACTCATAGTTTGGTATTGACATGAATATATAACCTATGCAATTTTTGCAAAGTGGGGACAAAAACGATCTCACCTAATAAAGTACTCTTTTGTAAGTTATATTGCAAATCCTCGATATAGTCTTTTTCTTTTTTTTTTTTGGCCACCACAAAAGAGAAATTTTATTGATCAAGTGAAAAAGGCGTAGCGATTACAATTTACAACGAGAGAAACTGTAAAGATAAAAGCAGGGGAAGCTAACAAATCCTCAATATAGTCAAACCCAATTTCTAAATTAAACTCGTGCTGAAAATTGATTGATACTAATTAAACTTATCTTCCAAATCTCCAGAAGCTCGAATCACTCTGGGGTGATCTTTTGCTGTATATTGGATGTAATTCTTAATTTTGCTTTTTTGCCCGCTCTTGACATTGATTTGGGTCGTTGCTTTGCTTTAATAGTTTCGTTTTTTCCTTCTTTTTCTTTGGCTCCGCCTCCGCCGGTTTTGATTTTGTAAAAGATGAGGTGTTGTTGCCAAAGCAAGTAGTACTCTTATTTGCCGATGAGTTCAACTCAAAACAAACTCTTATCAATATTGAAATAAACCAACAATTAAAGCAACAAATTAATTATATAAAATTGTTAACAATTAAAACGTAAAACGAAAAACAAGTTTATGTGTTGAACTGATTGAAAATTTGTTAAGACTTACCGATTGCACTACGATGATGTCCTCCTCCCCAAAGCAGCATGTGATTAGAAGATCGCAACACATGCTGAAGATATCAATGTCCCACTCCCAATCATCATCTATACCGATGTCCATTGGTTTTGGTTGGTTTAAAACAAAGATTAAAAAATACCAAAAAGTAGAGTATTGTTATGAAACTAGGGAAAACTATAAGAACAAGAGACAACTAAAATTTCTTTCACAAAACTAGGGTATTTATTTGGTCTAGGGGTTCTGAATATATATATACCGGGGAAAGGTCGGTTAGAGGGAAAGTTTTTCCAAATTCTAATATAATTTTATTATTACGTCGGTAGATTTAATTTGCAAAGAGATCATCACCGTGCATCATTAATAATAGTAATCAAGTACTTATTTTAACAAGAGTATTGCTATATGACCCTCCAAATTATCTCTCTAATTTGTCCCTCCTAACGTGTCATTAAAAAACTTACCATAATTTCTAAAACCATATTCAATAATAACCTAAAATTAAGGGATTTGCCCTTAAACTCTTCATATTTATAACTAGGGACTAAATCTGGATTTAATTTCTTACCTTAATTATTAGGTGGACTAAACCTAGATTTAAGGAGTGTCAAATTGGATGGACAAATTGGAGGGTCAAAAAGAATTATCCTTTTAACAAACTCAAGATTCTACACTTAAGATTATTTTATAACTAAAAAAAAAAAGAAAGAAAAAAATATATGGGCCCAACTCTGCAGCATAGCAATTCAAAACATGGGCTTTTATCATTTCTTTACCCAATGGGCCAATAGTCAATGCCTCAACTCGAACAAAAAAAGAAAGCAATTTTTTTTTTTTAATTATTACAGTATAAAGGAGGAAGTCTTCTTCCCATCCCTTCCCATCCAAGGATGTGAACATGACATGAGACCTATTGGAGGCTCATGCTCTTAACCATTATTAATTTTTTTGGGATTATGTTATAGGGTACTATTAACTATTAAGTCTATTCTATATTATTATTGATGGTAGCCATTAAGCCATGCTTCATATGAAAGACAATGCTATTCATTGGCCTAACAGAGTGACCCTTCTGTATCTCAACATTGTAGTTATGAATAATCGTTGCTGCAGTCGCCTTCATCATTAAAAAAGCAAATTCTTTCCCTAGGCAAATCCTCGGCCCAGCACTGAACGCTATAAACTGGTAATTTGGCACATGTTTAATCTCTCCCGCTTCGTTGATCCATCGCTCTGGCTTGAATTCATGGCAATCTTCTCCCCAAACTGATTCCATCCTTCCCATTGCATGTACGGCAATCAAAACATTCGTATTTTGATCAACTCTATGCCCGCTTGGAAGAGTGTCGGGTTGCAGAGCTGTTCTTGACAGAACAGGCCCTGGTGGGAACAGTCTCAATGTCTCGCATAATGCCGCATGTAGATAAACAAGTTTGTTCAATTCTAATTGGGGTGGAAATAGTGATAATTTTGCTATTTCATCTCTGATTTTTGTTACGACAGATGGATGCTTTGAAATAATCCAGAAAAACCATGTTAGAACTGAACTGGTTGTGTCTTGTGTGGCAAATATGAGACTGACAACGTTGTCCCTCAAGCTTTTTCGTGTAGAATATTCGGATTCAGACAAATAATAATAGCCTTGGAAATTGAAGCTCTCCTTTGAATATCCCATTTCTCGTTTCTTAGCTATACAATATTCGGCAAAGATACGATCAATGGTTTCCCAAGCTTCTTTCAATTTCTTTTCCTTGCCAATTCCTAACCATTTTTGAAACTTCCAGAAACTTTCCGGCATCAAATAACGGGAAAAACTGGCTTCACAAGCAACCTCCAAGGCTTTCGAAAATTGATCTTTTTTTCGAAAATTGGTGTTGTTGAGGGAGTTGGGATTATACCCAATAACCATCATCCAAGCAATATCAAGAATATGTTTTTGGAACAAATCTTGTAAATCAATAACCAATCTTTGTTTAGAGACATGTTCAAGAACAGGGATGAGCCCTGTTTCAATCTTGTCCCAAACAATCTTGGTCATAACCTGTTGGAATTTCTGGTGACTAGTAAAAGATCGTACGAGTTTCCTTTCCTGTTCCCACTCTTCCAAATCGACACTGAAAAGAGTTTCCCCAAGAACATCGATCTTTTCCTTCCATTTCAACCCTTTGGGATACTTGAAAAAGCTGCTGCTCATTATGTGTCGCGCGTTTGCAGGGTCGCTGGTAACCAAGATTTTGGCGCCGGTGAGCCATGAATATTGGTCAATGTGGATTGTGCGCTTGTTTCTTTGAAGAATTTCAGCAATTTTATCGTGAAGTTGCAAGTCTAAGTTGGGGAATAACAACGATAAGATTACTAGGAATAGTCTCTTTTGAGTTAGCACAAGCTCACTGAAGGATTTAGAACGATTAATGAGTGCAAAGAAGAAAATAACAACAAAAATGGGAAAAATAATGGCTAAGGCATCCATATTGTATGGTTTTCAAATAGGTTTTCTCGTATGTATGATTTTTTGAGGTCAAGATGGAGCTGAATTTATAATGCTATTAAGGCATTGGGCTTAATACCCAAATTAATCCCTTAACTATCCATTTTGGGACAAATTGGTCTCTTAACTTTTTTTTGGGACAAATAAGCCCATTAACTTTTAAAAACGAGACAAATTAGCTCTTTTCTGATAGAGCGTTTAACATCCGGAAGGTGAGGGCGCGTCCGAATTCCAATTAAGGCGATTCTAGCGGTGTTTGAAAGATCTCGACAAGAAGAATATGATGGTCAGGGAGGTGAGAAACTAAGCAATCGAAAAATTTCAGATCTCGGGTCAAATTTAAAACTTTCACTGGAAAGTGCGGTCTTATTCGGAGTTGAAACGGGCTGAATTTCTAATATGTCACTCTTTGAGTGATGCCAGATCTAGTCGTTGCGAAAGTGAGAAACGATAATAAAGAAAATAAGCAATACCGGTCTACTGACATCGAAACGGCCTAAATTTATGATATGTCACTCTCTAAGGGATGTCAGTCTTATTCTCCTCATGTTCTTTGTTATTTTTTCTCACCTCCATAATCAGTAGATCTAGCATCCTTCAAATAGTGACACATCGGAAATTTAGCCCGTTCCAACGTCGAAGACCACACCTTCTAGTCAAACTTTTAAATTTGACTCGATATCTGAAAGTTTTCGGTTGTTTTTTTTTTCTCGCCTCCCTGACCATCCGGTTCTTCTTATCGAGATCTTGCCTTAATCGGAATTCGGACGTGCCCTCACCTTCCGGACATTAGACGCTCTGTCAGAAAATGGCTAATTTGTCTCGTTTTTAAAAGTTAAGGGGCCAATTTGTCCCAAAAAAAAGTTAAGGAGCCAAATTGTCCCAAAATGGATAGTTAAGGGGCTAATTTGAGTATTAAACCTATGTTTATTTATTTGATGAATAAATAGAATAGGAATATTTTCATCACTTTTATCAAAAATTAATAGTACATAGTAGAATAGAATCTATAAGAATTAGATAGTAGGGCATAGGTCATTCAATATCATTGCTAATTTGTTATAGCAGTCTAGCTTTACCAAATTGCCTACTCACCATATATACTCATTTTTAACGCTTCTAAGTTCTACCAAAAGATAAAAAGTCGTTTTCTAACAAAAAAGAAAAAAAAGTCATTTAATGTTCAAGATATTTTGAAGCGGAAAAGCGTGTTGGATGGATTAAATTCTACCAAAAGAAAAATTCATTCAATGGTTTAAGTTAAACACGGATGGATCTACTATAGGTAATTATTGCAATTTTAGAGCTGGTGGGTGTTTAAGAAACGAATTTGGAGAATGAATCTATGGTTTTGCTAGGAAAATTGTTCATGCCACTAGTCTTCAGGTTGAATTTTGGGGACTCAAAGATTGTTTGAAGATAACCATGGATAAGGGTATTTCAATGTTGGAAGTATGCTAAAGTTATCCTTGATCTTATAGCTAATGCTAACCTTCATCCTCTTGGTAATTTGTCACTGATTGCAGGAATCTGATGAACCAGTTTCATATGTTGAAAATCTCACTCCAGGGTGGGAAATATGTTGGTTGATACTATGGCGAACCTAGGTAACTTTTGAGGATCATTTCCTAAATTGATGACTGTATCCCTAACTTTGTTTTTGATACTTTCATGGATGACGTAATAGGGCTGTCTATGCCCAGACATGTTAACTCTTAAATTATATATATCTTAATCTACTTCCAGTTATTAAAAAAAAGCCTTACAATTATACTTTTCTAATTTCTTGTTGATTTGGCTTTTGTTAAGACTTTTTTTTTTTCTATGGTATTACATTTTAGATGAAAAACATTTTTTCCCAAATACAATACCAAATTAGGCTTTATCAACTAGGCCCCCTTTTTTTTTGGTGAAACTAGGCTTTGTATTGAATAAGCACACGCCTATATAACATGTGATAGGTTCGTAACTTGGTCCCTATACTCCAACATTAAGATTAACACGTAATAATAACAAATTAAGCTTTCAATTCTACATGTGTATGTAACAAGTGATAATCACGTATCTGATCTGATATTTACTAGCTATAGTTCGGAAGCCTATATGTGGAAGCAATAACCATGTCACATGTGGTGCATAATGTGCCCCTCCAGCAAATCTACAATTTAAACCCCTAATTATTAGTATTATTGCATAAATTAACAATGAAAGTCAAATTCGTAATAACCTTTTTATTTTTCCTGTCAAATAAATTTTGGATTTATAATTTTTTGCAAGGAATATAAAGACAATTTGATCATTAATTGTGTATAATATAATAATAAGATAATAGTAACTCTCTGTATGTCAAAGACACTAAATATCCAATAAGAGAATCATTAAACTAACAATACTAATATTAGACCATATTGAAGAGGATAATACTAACCGCATAAAATGAGAGAGTCCAACGGTCAACAACAACACAATTAAGCGAGACAGATCATGGGAAGTTAATGTCTTTCATAAACTCATCAACTAATTAGAAAGAGACGCATGTTACATGGAGAGAAACCAAATAAGTTGGAGAGAAGCTTTAAGGACTTGATGATAACGTATGATAACGTATCCGGGATGTAAATGATATGATACCACTCGCTCATTAATTGTGTATAATATAATAATAAGACAATAGTAACTCTATGTATGTCAAAGACACTAAATATCCAATAAGAGAATCATTAAACTAACAATACTAATATTAGACCATATTGAAGAGGATAATACTAACCGCATAAAATGAGAGAGTCCAACGGTCAACAACAACACAATTAAGCGAGACAGATCATGGGAAGTTAATGTCTTTCATAAACTCATCAACTAATTAGAAAGAGACACATGTTACATGGAGAGAAACCAAATAAGTTGGAGAGAAGTTTTAAGGACTTGATGATAACGTATGATAACGTATCCAGGATGTAAATGATATGATACCACTCGCAGATTATCCCGATTCGATTTGAGAAATACTAGAAATTCAACCTGAAAAAATCAATTGATATTATAAAACTATAGATATAAATATATTAGAAGTATATACAATTTTTTTTCTACATTAGTATATAAATTTTTGCTCCAATATTATAAAACAAACGTTTATGTGTTCGGTTTTCCAATCTTTATAATTTTTTTTTATCCAAAAAAAGAAGTTTATATGTTCTAATTATAGGGCCTAAGATTTAGACTGATGGGCTGCAAAAGCCTATTATATATGGTAATCGTTGTGATATAAGAGAATTGATTGGGCCAATTTGTAGCAAAAAGGTATGGGCCTAACCCATTTTCACTACTGGACAGCTTGACACCTTTCGCCGCCACTTCTAAATCTACCGAAAAGCCCTAGTCCAGAATCCAACGGCCAGCACAAACGAAAGAAAGCTGATCGTAGCCGTTGAGTCCTTATCAAAAGTTAGTATAAAAATTGAGCAATTCAGGACTAGGGTTTTTACATTTTCATATCAGTAGGGCAAAACATAGCCGCTCTCGAGTTTCTTTCATTTATCCTCATCTTCTTTCAGTTCTCGAGGTATTATCGTTCAAGCTTTTCTTTCCAATTGATGATTAGCTTCGATAAAAGTTTACTTTAATTTCTGGGTGTTTTGTTGTTGTTGTTGTTGTTTTTTTTTTTTTTGAGCTCTTGGTGCATGTAGTCATATTGATGTAGCATCAGCTTCTAGCGATGGTTGAGATGGAATTCCCCATGAAAAGACATGGTTTAAGAAAATCAAGGCTGGAGTCTCGAAAAAATGCTCTTTTCTCCAAAACCTGAAAATGGGGTTTTTGGAAAGAAATACCAAAGGGAGCTCGAGAATTGGCTTAAATACAATTATGCCATAGGCCTTTGGTCTTGGGGATCCGTTTCTTCTCATTTCGATAGATCTGCTGTTGTTCAAATATGTTTCAGCATCAAGTGCTATTTTTTTCCTTTACAGTTTTTAATTTTTCAAATAATTTAAAGTATCTTATTATTTATGAAAGAAGAAGGGTATTTATGATGCCTCAAATTATTCTGTCTTTATTTAGAACTTCTGATGAGCTGATTTAGCTAGAACTGAACTAGTTGCAGCCTGATCTAATGATTTTTCTTTTAAAAGGTATTCTATTTTAATTTTTCCATATTTCTTTAGCTGTTTTCTTGAACTATTTGTTAGTTGAACTTTTTAGCTAGCAATGAAGCTTTCGGTAATCATGTGCGCAATTTAAGATTCTGAACGCTGTCATACTGTTGATTTGACTTTATGATGTGAATTGTAATGGTTATTTGGGTTGTTTGATAAATTTTAATCGAAGTATTACTCTCATCATGCTTGTGCGGTTAGTTTAGGCTTCATTTTGATAGTTGAATCGTTTATACTCGTGCTTAAGTGTGAAATGGAATTGAGTAACTCTGAAATTTTGCAGAGTATTTTTATTGAAGAACTATGTCTCATCGCAAGTTTGAGCATCCAAGGCATGGTTCCTTGGGGTTTCTCCCAAGGAAGAGAGCCTCTCGCCACAGAGGAAAAGGTTTTTCTTTTTTTTTTAATTGTCTTTCTCCTTGAATTGTTTGTGGTTATTAATTAGTGAGATTTTCTTTGGTATATTGCTGTGAAAATGTCAAATTAACCATAGGGCCTGGGATTTTAGTGTGATAGCATGAGTCTTAATTTGGCTAATAATCTGGATAGCGTAATTGTTATGACTCTTGGCTTGTTGGGCATTTTGTTTTTATTGGTGAGCATGTCTATGTAAAAAAGTTTTAAACATTTTTAGTATGGATTTAAATTCCTGTTTAATAGGTGTTCATGTCAATGTTACAAATTTTAACATTTTAGTATGGTTGGATGTGTTTAACTAAAATCTACTCTTTTCATGGTTGTTCAGTGAAGGCTTTCCCAAAAGATGATCCCACAAAACCATGCAGATTAACTGCGTTTCTGGGATATAAAGCTGGAATGACCCATATTGTGAGAGAAGTCGAAAAGCCTGGATCAAGTATGTTTTTGTTTCTGGGGCTCAAGATTCTTTACATTTGAAATACTTGAATAGTCTGTTGCTGTTATTTTTGGTCGATGTTATAATATACCATGTGCTTTTTATGTGCTTGCACTCTTTGTTTCTATCTATGGTTAGGTGGATGGCTTAATGTTGTTATATTCTTTTGTTCCAGAGCTTCACAAGAAGGAGACTTGTGAAGCAGTTACTATAATTGAGACACCGCCTATGGTTGTTGTTGGGGTTGTTGGATATGTCAAAACACCCCGTGGTCTTCGTACTTTGGGCACTGTCTGGGCTCAGCATTTGAGTGAAGAGGTTAAACGAAGGTTTTATAAACACTGGTGCAAGTCTAAGAAGAAGGCTTTCACCAAGTATTCAAAGTATTTTGAAACTGAAGAGGGGAAAAAGGATATTCAGTCCCAGCTGGAAAAATTGAAGAAGTATTGCACTGTAATTCGTGTTTTGGCCCACACTCAGGTATTATTCCCTTGAATATTTCAATATTTTCTAAAATGCTAGTCTTCCTAATTCTCGGTACTTGAATGCTTTATCCAATGTTTTTTTTCCTGACAATGACATATTTGTTGTCTTGAAATTTTTGGTTTTGTAGATAAGAAAAATGAAGGGTCTGAAACAGAAAAAAGCCCACTTGATGGAGATTCAAGTCAATGGTGGAACTATTGCCCAAAAAGTCGACTTTGCTTACGGTTTCTTTGAGAAACAAATTCCAATTGATGCTGTTTTCCAGAAAGATGAGATGATTGATATCATTGGGGTGACCAAGGGTAAAGGGTATGAGGGTGTGGTGACCAGATGGGGTGTCACACGTCTGCCTCGTAAGACCCATCGTGGTCTTCGCAAGGTTGCTTGTATTGGTGCATGGCATCCTGCCAGGGTATCTTTCACTGTTGCCAGGGCTGGGCAAAATGGCTACCATCATCGTACTGAAATGAATAAGAAGGTCTACAAGCTTGGGAAGGCTGGCCATGAGTCACATTCTGCCCTTACTGACTATGACAGGTTAGCCAAGAGTCCTCTGCAGTTTTCTCTGTATAAATTGTGCTATATCTTTGCTAGGGAGACTTGATTAATTTCCTTTTGCCATTTCACCTATTTTCAGGACTGAGAAAGATATTACCCCAATGGGTGGATTCCCTCATTATGGTGTGGTTAAGGAGGATTATTTGATGATCAAGGGTTGCTGTGTTGGGCCGAAGAAACGTGTTGTGACTCTGAGGCAATCCTTGCTGCATCAAACTTCAAGGCTTGCCCTTGAAGAGATCAAACTCAAGTTCATTGATACATCATCCAAGTTTGGACATGGTCGCTTCCAGACAACAGAGGAAAAGGCCAAGTTCTACGGGAGGCTCAAGGCTTGACAGGCTTAGTGAAGTAGGGAATTACTATCTGTTCTCCGTTTTCTTTTGTGAACATTCAATTTTGTTCCTGTTTACTCTAGTTAATACTGTACTAGTTGTTATCCCATGGTTTTGACAAATACTTTGTTTATTATCGTCAATGATCAATCTGCTAGAATGTGGTTGCCTATAGATCATTTCTAGCTTTTCATCATAATTTTAATTTTGTTTATATCGTCAATGATCAATCTGTTAGACAAGGCTATTTGCAGCTGCATTGCATGAAATCTGGAAATGATATTTGATAGGACACCCAAGCTCCGTCGTGTTTTCCTTGAACCCATTCTTCGATTCATTTTTGAAGCCACTGTGAATCGGATTATTTGTTGATTCATTGTCCCAAACCTGATGAGAATTTGTATAGTTCTGAATTTTTTTTTCAGTGTAAAACTGGCCTTTAAGCATGGATCCTATTGGGAGGTTGCGGCATGATTTGATGTGGAAATTGAAACGCAGATGAAGCCATTATAATTCTTTTGCTTTTGGATCTGTATCTGATTCTGCCGATGCATCATTTCTACACGCGCAACAAAAGAGGGAGGCACATGGAAACAAGTGGGTGAATGAGCCAAACCCCCATATAGGAAAGATAGAAAGAAAAAGCAAAGAGCTATGAGTAGATAAAAGATTAAAGAACTGAAATCATAGACTTACTATACTAAAGACTATTAAACAAAAAGCATTAGTTTGATTTCACACTCATTCCCCTTAAAATAATACTACTAAAATGTATTACGTTCGAATTTTGTGAATGAAAAAAATCATTGTTAAGAGAAATTTACTTTCATAATGGATTGATTCGGCTTTAACATGACTCTGATTAGAAAGAAAAGGGATTATTAATCTTGGCTTTTGAGTTTTGTTTTTGCTAATACAAGACTCACTCAAATCAAAGGAAAGAAAATCTCTTCGGTAAAATTGTTGGAAAAGGAAAAGGTTGCTTGAGTCGGGGAACTTGGTAGTGAAAAAGAAGAGAAAAAGATAAAGGAAGGAAAGAAATATATGCTTTGGCAAATCTGTTGTTGTGTGTTTTTCAATTTTTTTTTTCCAAAATCTGCTTTAGTGTGCTCTCCTATCATGGGGTCCTATCTCTCTTTTACAAAAATGTCTTACATGGAAATGGGAAACAATCATCTTTTTCTTGAAATGACCTTTATGCATGAATAATGAAATGGGTTTTGTTTAATTAGTCAAAATGGAATAATAAAAAGCATAAATTCACATTTCATGTATAGTTGAGATCCAATTTTTATCTACAAACCCAGGCAGGAAAACATGCTGATTCTTTTCTTTTTTCTCATAGCACATAGTTTATTTTCTTTCTATTTTGGAATGAATATTTGTCCCCCACCCCACTACCCTCTCCTCTTCTTACGTATATATGCAAATAAATAGTAAATTGATTTCAATTTGAAAATTTGAGAAATTATTTAATTTTCATTTTCATATAGGTCTAGATAGGCTTTCACATCATTCACAGACATTTTGATTATCTTGTTGACAAAAGAGTCTTACTCAATGCATTTCTTAGGTAAAAGAAAGAAAAGAGCCTCTTTCTTTCTCAAGGGGTCCTTTTCATAATTTATATATATGCTGTAATTATTGCTTCATTTTCCTTTTTCTAGAATACAGTTATATGAATTCTTGGCTTTATGGAAAATCCTTGTCTCTGAGCGCGGGAAACAGAAGAAAAACACAGCAATCTTGGTCTTGTTCAACAAACAAACATTTTGGATATTGCTTTGCTAAGGATGCTTCCATTTTATATTTGTTAAGAACATGAAATTCTTATTACAAAAAATAACAATAATAGAGCCATTTGCTTTTGTGTGTTTCTGACAAAAGTCACTTGCATATGGGGTTCCTATCTATCTCTCACCTTACCAGGTTTACTTTAAAGAAAAATAGTATGAAAAAAATATGAGGAATAATTGTGGTCTACATCACCTTTTTTTTTAAAAAAAAAAACTAGCTCTCTTTCCTTTTTGCCACACACCATTTTTCTTTCTTCTCTTGAATCATGACATTTCTGGTACTGCATAGCTGTAAGGTATCCAAACATCACTTCTCTCTTTCCTTTCCCATTCTTTTCAATTCCATTATTATTAATTTTTCTACCCTCTTGTGCTTGCTATCCTGTTAAGTATTGTTTTTTAGTAGATTTTGCTTTGATCACATGCCTATTCAGAAATTTTATACTTAAACCTTGTAGCAGGCTTTAGGTTTAGCAGCTTTATGGGTTTTTTTTTCCTTTTTTTTTTATTTAGTGGGAGATTATGTAAAGATTGTGGCATCCTTCCCATGATTACATATATATATGAATGGTTTATGTTGGGAAATGATGAATTAGGTTAGACATTAATAATATCTAAACCCTTTAATCAAGGTGATCATATATATATATAGATTGGTTTTGTAATTAGTAAATTTGGTTAACTCTATAACCCCTTTACAGCCTACCTCGTGCAATTTCCCTCTTAATATTTATTATGTACTAATTCTTAATGATAGTTATAATCATCTTTCATGTGAAAATTTGCTGAAATAGTCAGTGGGAAATAATTATATTTTGTTTGAAGTTTTTACCTTGAAATGCAGTGAATAATTATAATTATGGGAGCGGTTTAGAAATGATTAAAAACCTGCTCTTATCATCATCATCTCTCTCTGTTAAAAAAAAAACCAGAATTCTTGTCATAGTAATAATAAGTAGTAGTAGATTTGAGCAGATTTTTTAAAAGTGAGTGAGCAAGAGCAACTTTAAAAAGAAACCAATAGGCCTACTCTTTTTCTTTCTTTCTTTCTAGTATATATATATATAAATTAATTTGGGGTGTCCAGAGTGCAGACAGGAAGGGCCAATGCTTTTGATTTGTTAAAGGGGTTTGCTTCTTCAGACAAGGTATAGTATTGATTAAGTTAGGCATCAAGGATCATGTAACATCAAGGACATGAAAAGAAAAGTGAAACACTGCTGGGATTATCATATAACTTTGTCTTTACATTTTCAATTGGAGGGTATAAAGCTAAGTTTCTGCTTTCTTTTTAAATAAATTCATTGAGAAGTGTGGGTGTCTTGTTTTTCCAGGGCATTTAGAGCTATAGCGTTTGCTTCCTACTTCCCAGGACCAAAATCCAACGCCTTTCATTCCTTCATGACTTCTTTTAACAACAGGTTAGTCCCACTCATATATACCATTTCACTTGCATAAATACCTCAATTGAAACTCATTCTAGTAATCCTTTTCTTGATGTAAGTTGCATTGGGTTTAATGGTTTTTGTTCAGTTGCATCTGTTTCCAACATTGATTAACAGGAAAAAAAAATTCAGTTTTTTGAGCTCTGGTTTTTGATGTTGATGAATCATAGACTTTCTGCAATTGTGTGCAGTCACTTCTGTTAACTGGGATTTGATTGTTTCCTGAAAATTGCATTTCCCAATCTCTTCTTTTCACACACAATGGCTGAAAGAACTTTACTTTTCTTTCTCTTCTTTTCTTTTTGGTCCTGAATTTCCTTTCCTTCTCAGAGATCACTTGAAAATTTAATCTATCTTTCCCTGTGCTAACAATTTAGTCAAAATGTTTGTAATGTGGATGAACTATTGAGTTAAAGAGCAGAAAACTTTTTTTCTGTAAAATTTGTACATTTCTTGAGGATTTCTGCTGTTAGGGAATATGTCCTTCAGACAATTTGATTTTATGATTAATGATAGTACTGTCATTGGTAACATCATCTCTTCTTATCCAATTCACTTTAGTATTGGATTTAAGTTATTTTTGGCAAAAAATGACACCAAATTTTTATCATATTTCATTTGGATGTGACTATTGTTCGAGTGTTCCTTTGATTGAAAAAAATATGCCCGAATATAAATGATTAATGATCACCTTTGTCAATTTCTTTTCAGGTACTATGGCAACTCATGAATGCAGCTAAGTCTGCTTTAAGAATGTTTTGATCATTCAAAAACAGAAAAAAAAAAAAAAAAGAAACTAGTTTGCTGTTATAATTAAGAAAAACTCTGGGAAACAACTATGAATGAGTTTGGGAGTGAAAGATCAAGGCCATGGAATCTATACACAAGTTCAGATCCAAGTCCATCTCAAACAGTAGTTGACAAGGAAACTCCAACTCCGTGGAAAAGCTTCGGAACATCCATGAATGCCATTTCTTTTGGCTTTGTTGCTACAGCAATCTTGATATCAATGTTTCTTATCATGGCCATTTTCGAACACCTTTTTCGACCAAACCCTTCTTTTTCTTCACCTGATCAAGTTACTAACGCTGCTCTAGCATCTGGATCCGTTGAGAAACTTGGGAATCCACAAAGGGTAAGTTTTTAACTTAACCCTGCATTAATTTTCTGGTATTTCTTTCTATAATTAGAAAAAACAAGATATTCAAGGAGATAGTTTGATGAATGTATGTTGAAATTGGGTGCTGCAGGTATCGACATCATATGCATCAGATTTCTCAGTAGTGATGCCAGGAGAGCAATATCCTACCTACATTGCTCAACCAGCTCCCCTGCCTTGCACAAGGGAAGGCACTTATTGGCCTTCCCATGAACATAATTTTGTATTTCCTTGAAAAAAAAAATGTACTAATATTAATATACCTCAAATCAAAGCATTTTCCTGCCTGTATTTGTATATTTATCAAACAACCAAACCCCTTCCTTCTTCCTATACTCTATATATGGCATCTTGAAGCTGATCTGGTCTGGCCTGAGAAACTACTAGGGCATTGAACTTTTTTGGTATTTGAGGCGACTAGCGCTCGAACCCTAATCACCAAAACTAAGAATCCAACACTCTACCGTCAGACCATGTGGCTGATGGCAACTTAGTCCGCACTTTGATTAGATGAAAATGGAAGCAAAAGAACAGAAAATGTTCTACTCTATCTGTCATTCATTTTTGGCAGAAATATGTTATTAAAGAGTTCTTTGTAAAACCTTTGCAAAAGAGTCTAATTACGCAAAAGCTTAGCTAAACATTCTGTGTTGCTTGATATTTTAATTTCCAAAATAATACTCGTAAATGTGAAGCAAGGAACTCAAAAACTTAGTTCAAAGCAGATTAATTCTACACAAGTTGCATATATATACAGACAAAAAAGCGAAAAGGGTATAAATTACATACAAAGGAAACAAAAAGCCCTTCCAAATGGAGCAGCAAGAAGACCAGGGAATGCCTTGTAGAAGGTATAAAGATCATTGCACACAGCAACTTGACGAAATGATATTAGAAACAAGGAAGAAATACAATTACTTACTACATTACAAGATCAAATTTGTAATGAATACAATCGATATAGCCGTTAACCCCAACAAACGCCAATCATATATCCTCAGATATTTAACCCTCCCTTCCCTTCACCCACCAAATGAAGGTCTATCCGTGTAAATGTGACCATTTTCTCTATGTGTATTTTTTGGATTCTCTGATCTTCAGTATCTTTTTCGTATTTATATTTTGTTTCCGTGCCGGGCAAGCAAAAACAAGGAAGGTGATATATATGGTGACAAAAATCTGCTAGTGCTCTTCTATCTCTTCTTCATCAGGTATTATTGCGGTCAATAAAGAATACTTAACCCGGAGAGAGATCCTTCCCTTCTCAACTACTAATTTTGCCCCAGAAACAACCCAATATCCAGGAATTTCTTGGGGCCCTCTTGTCATCTCTGTCGTATCAACAAATTTCAAAAGCTTGGGTGCTTGCACAGGCACAGGAGGGCCTCCAGGATAAACCGCAGAATTTATATTCACATCAGCTGGTCTTGGAGGTGGCTTCTGAACTGTAGTGAAGTGATGACTGATGAGTGTAGATATGAGTCCCGACTTAGGTGCCAACCGGGGCGATCCATCCCATTCTGGATTCTTAACAGATATAGCTCCCAAGACAGTTGAGAAGCGTAGCCGTAAAAACAGTATATTTTTAAAACCATGATTCTCAACCTGCAATTGCGCTCCAGTTACTATGGAAAGATCCTCGTCAGACTCAACGGGAGCAGTGCATACATGAGAATAGTTCTTCCAATATACTTTCTCATAGTATCTACGGTCATAAGATTCTCGGCAGAAGTTCCCATTTGGATCATCTACAAGTTGGAAGACTTTTGGAAGGGAAGAAAGGTGCTGCAAGTGGATGGCCAAGCGGTTGCTCCTTTTACCTTCTAGATAAAGTCGGAGGCCAGTCACTGGCCTCTTACCCACGTCCACCTGTCACAAAAGTATACAACCAAAAATTAGCTAAAGCTCCGTATTTTACTCCGTCAAATAGGATTCAGCTTCAATTATGCAATAACTAAAATCAGTTTCAACTTCCTATCCACACTATCACAAAGTTGAATTGTGCTGCTCTCTTTGGGAGACCTAAAGAAGACCAAGTCTTAGATTAAGTAATATGAGTTCCCTAGAAGCTTTTTCCTTGATCATCATCTGTAGTATGGATAATTAAATCTTGTCCAATTACATGTTGGTATTCCCTTTTTGACATACAATCATCAGTGCACATTAAATTTCAAATGCTGAAGGGAATTGTAGTGATCATTTATAGCCCAACATTAGCATATCAATGTCTTATGAAGTTTATCTAGCCAAAGGGCAAAAGAACCACTCAACACATACATGGGTTAAACCTTATGGTCAAACACTCAGTGCATCCAACAAAAATTCAGAAAGTTTACATTGTGAGAAAATGCTTTACCGGGGTAGTGTTCACAAAAAGCTTGGGCCCCATGAAGCTGAATTGCAAAGATGCAGTGCTTTGTTGCTTACGTTGCGGACCAAGAGGAAGTTCACTGAAAACTGGTGCCCACTGTCGTGGAAGCTGAAATTCCAAAAATTGGTGGAGTTCTTCAATTGGTGGTTTATCTGTAACAGCAATAACTTATCAATAGATATTATTTGTAACAGTAAGCAAGTGAAGGAATGGAGCCTAGTAAGAAGCACCAGTGGAAATCAAAAATTAGCTCTCATTGTTTCATGACGCAATAAATGAAACACAATAGCTATCAATTAATTCTATTCCAAATTTCTCCCTTAACTTAAGCACTGACATTAAGGAATGCATATCCACGATAACAAGAGTGACCCAAATGATATCCTAATCCTATTCATGCATATGGTACTTAGTATCATCTTACGGTCATTTAACAAAGGTTTCAACCAGCTCATAACTCGTGTTGATTGCCTTAGAATTACATAACAATATGATGGGAAGTGAATTCATGATATCTGTATCGAACAAAATTATGAATGATCTTAAAGAAAAAACTGACACGTACTTCTTCTATCTAGATATGATAAGTGGATCCAATCCATATATTAATAAATGAAATACAATAATTTGATTTAAGTTGTAGCAGAAACCAAAATGCATTAGGTAAACAGACAGAAAAACAAGTTTTACTTACATCTCAAATATAGGTTTATGGCATGGCTCAGAAATCCACTGCCAGGGACTCCATTCAACAGAGAAGTAATCGGGATAAAAGACATTGAGATGACATCAGGCTCTGACTGGACCGTTTGTAACCATTCGTTATGAGATAGGTTTCTATTATCACTTCCACCTCTCCTTTTGTAAATTCTAATAATATCCTGAAATTTTTAGTGATTGATCAATGGGAAAAAGATTATTTAAGCCTTTACCAAGGGACCTTAACTAGTAAACTAACAAAAGCAGAAGAAAGAATACAAACCTCTTTATGTGAATCTGAACTTGATGGACTGTTATGTGCAAACCTTAGCCGCTGCTCCCTGATTTCAGACTGAAACAGAAATGATTAGATAAGATACTTTAGAAGATATAACAAATTATGGCAATAGTTATCTTATAATAAGTTTTCAATGTAGGTGGCAGAATATTAGAAGCATGCAGAAGAAGAGCATAGTTTCTTTTTTCTTTTCTTTTTTCTATGGATAATTAACATCTACTAACCAAAGTAAGCACTTAAAGCAGTGAGTGTCAACCAAATTGAATGACCTAGAAGATAAGACCATCCTCATCAAACAGTGGAAAAGAAAAAAATAAAGACAAATTTTAAGTCCCGGTCTATGACCTAAACATATAAAACAGTAGAAGACTTTTGATCTTCTCAGGAAACTATTTAACTGGTATCTCACTATTAATGATTTAATATCATAGTGACACTGGATTGTAATGTTAGTACTTAGCATGTTAAGAGAGAGAGAGAGAACTATCCCTTTTGACAAGTTCTCCCCAAAACAAACTTTGGAGCCACCATGCTTAAGACAACCTGCAACTAGTCAAACAATAAGACCCTGCTAGCCAGGTGTCTCATAGAGAATGTATCCCATTATAAAAGGATATTGCACTAGGAATATTGATTTCATTTCGTCCACACAATGAGAATTATGAGTTACCATAGTATAAAACTACAGATTTGAAGAATAGAATTGACAGCTCTGTTGCAAACCTTTTCATTTGGGAAAACTTGCTCAGACGCCATGCTATAATGTCCATTGGCATCTAAAAATCTCTTATCAGCCATTTCTTTCAATCTTTTCTGGATATCAGCAGGTTGAAGATTTGATGAATGCTGCTGTTTCATGTAAATAACATCCTTCCCTCCCATCTTCACACCAACGATAATATGGGTGCCATAAGTGTCAATAAACCTGGGATGCCATCACTTATCATTTAGAATATACATGCTGAACCAGTATAAAATTGTACAAAAATCCAATTACTTATCATCGGTTTATTCACCATGGGATAAGATGGAAAACAAAGGGAGGGAGAGAGCTTTAACAAGGGCTGAAGCTCAATTTGTTAGATTAGGAGAAAAAAACCTCCTAGATGCAGGGTTTACTTAAGAACTCCACCACCAAAATTCTAATATCAAATTTGCGCAGAAATTCACCTTGCCAATGCTGCAGGTTCCCATGTAGATGGGACTGCTTTCTTGACATGATCCCGTAGCACCATTTGAGACTTCTCCAATGCAACAGAGTAGAGGGTTATGAACACCCCATCAAAAGCAAGCGTCTTAGTGTTGGCGGCATCTTTTTGCCAACAACCTGAGAACTCAAACATAGAATTGAATAGACCAGAAGGTATTTTTCCAGTCAAAGATATTTCTTGGTTGAACTGCTCTGACATCTGTAGAAAATTAAAGAAGAAATAAAAAATGAGAATGAGCAGCCTCTGAAGACAGACCAAAAAATGAACTTATATGGTAACAAATCCAAAACATGACTAGTATTTGTCATATTCTTCCACAGGATTTGACTCCCCACAAATTCAAATTGTACTATAGATGGACATTGATAATATCAGCTACTAACTAAGCAGGTCCATGTGGTTTTTAAGTTTGAACAATTACTTTGTCAGGAAAAAAGTAACACTGATTAAATAGCATTGCTATTACCTGTTGAAAGGAGAGGACATCGGACCTGAATCGCGTGCGCTCCCCTTTATCACATTTTATTGACTTGGACACATTGGGTATTGAAATACCACCAGGCAAAACAATGTCACGGCGTCCGTCTTCATCAATCTCAATAAGACATGGGTCTTTTGAATCCCCTTTACAGTATTTCAGCCTAAGATCCATTCCAATATCATATCCACATCCAATGGACCTAATGGCAATCTCAGCCGCCTTTGGAGCTGGAACCTTGAGTGCCATTGCTTAGTGCATCACTCTTTTTTCACCAAATTTAGAACCAAATTCTGCACATGAATTGCAATTATTATGTTCAGTCTATGTCAAACAACGTTTTCAATAGTTTCCACAAATAGACCTAATACAAATTCTACAAATACTTCAATGTGTAAAAGCCATCATATGCATTTAAGAAAAGAAGCATATTTCACCAAAACAGAGCAGATCAGAACTCTAAAAATAGCTCAAATAGTCATATCTATATCAAATGAATGCAAATTTCATACTTTTTTCCGAAAACAAGTAGAAATCAAACTTCTCGACCCAAATTAGCTCAAATTAACTAAGAAAACCAACCAGTGTTCACGAGATTTTAACATTCAAAAGCCAAATATAGTTCAAATTCAACAAATTCATCGAGAATACTAGATCCAAAAACTGCAAAGAAGCTAAAAAAAGCAACAAAATTAAGCTCAGATTAGACCCCATAAAAAAAATTCGTACATTTTACGCAGTCCAATAAGTAAAGCGGAAATCTTTGGTGGACGGTTTCACTTGAGCAGATATTAAGCTTAATAAAATACCAATCGAAGTGAAGCTGCTCACGCAATTTGAAGCCGAAAATGTCAAAGCAGTTTTGCTCGATTTTCACGTTGGGAAATTTGAAGAAGGAAAACCTAAAAGGAAAAACAAAAACAGAAAAAGGAGATTTTTTGATGGAGAAGTTTATAGGGTGGAGAAAAGTAAAATCAAGAAAAGAAAGAGGGAAAACCTAAAAGAAGGGGAAGGATTGAGATTGAGAATGAGATGAGAGAGACGGAGTAGTAAAAATGGGTTTGACTGAAATTAGAGATTCTACTGACATGTGAGAGACTCAGACTTTAACTGCGAGTTTTTCGTTTTATTTTCATTTTCTTGAGAGAGATAGTCAAAGTGGTAAGTGGAGCTTTCAACGCTCTCGCTCTGGTTTTATTAATTAACTTTTTCCAAGTTTTCTTCCACTGCCATTAATTTTTTTTTTTCTAAATTTGTGTTTAGTAGTACATTAATTTGAAGTCGAGTTACATCGAATGTGATTAATTAAGAGTCGAGTTATATTAATAAGCCAATTTAGAGGGAAAAAATTTCGATAATCTCTTTTCTGTTTTTGGAATTTTTTTTTGTTCTTTTAATTAGTAATGATGATAATCGAGCAAGTTGGTTTTTTTTAAGTTGGCTTTTAAATCATAAGTAGTAATCTTTCTTTCATGTTATGATTATTATTATCTAAACTCAATGTTTACTTTTAATAATCGCAAGAAGTCAAGAATGACATCTAAGACTATAGAATATGTATTTCTTGAATGTGATTGTGGTACATGTCCTTGTTTAAATCACTAGGAATCATTAGAAATAAATCTTAATTCGGAAGTTCAATCAATCCTACTTGGCTTAAATCACATTTAGAAAAAATAATGATTAATACATTGATTATTGAAAGAAAATTGATTTTTTTATTTTACTTTTGCCTAGTCAAAATTATCCCTCAAATGATCCGTCTTGCTTGGTATAATTCCAACTATACATTATTCTAATGACTCAATTTTAGATATAGATATAAGTTTCACAATTTATATAGAAATAAGTTTTATTATTTGATAAATACTGTTAAACTTTAAAAATTATGGCTAATTGTTGAAATCAGGTTTATCCCTTGACGAAAAACTCCATTCAAGGCTCAATCTTTTATTTTGGTTGAATCAATCAAGGCCTACCATTTTAATTCCAGCTCAAATAAATGTCATAATTAGCATGCAACTGAAAGAAAAGTTGTTTTTTCACCAAAAAACAAAATTGTTCAACTTTTATCTTTAACTCAGGAATTAGATTCATGGTATAAATGCATATCTAATTACCAACAACTGCAGTTGACTTTAAATTCGAAAGCTGTGGCCTTAAATTCATTGGTCTTTTAAATTAATGCTGTCCAGTCCAGCTTAGGATATTTGCCCTTTTTAGTAGGTTAGATAAGCAATAAATTGCAGAAATAAGCTTCAAAATGCAAATTTTATGATCGAGAGACCCACATGCCATATCTTTCCTGGGGTAGTATTAGTAGTAATTCGGATAAATATTTTTTTTTCTCAAGTTTTTCTTAGAAAAAAAAAATCATTTCTCTCCATTTAGTATTTTCGAAATCAAGCAATGAACATGAAATTTGAGGATTAGCAAAATGATTTTCAAGGGAAGAGTTGATATGGGTACTTTCCATAAAAGAAAAAAAAAAGAAAAAAAAAAAGGAGATTGATTCATTTGATAGTGATTCAATGGATTATAAAAAGTATTTTGGCTCATCTCCCCTTGAGAATCACATTCCATGCAACGATGGAAACTAAAATGGCACTTTCCATGAAAAGTAAAAAATAGAGCTTAAAAAATCTCTTGAAAATGATTCCATCTTATTAAATTCCACGAAATGAGAGCGTACCAAACATGTGAAAGTGATTCTATGAAGAGTGAGCACATTCCATCATACCAAAAGCAGCGGAACGTTTCAAATGATAAATTTACCAGAACCAATCATTATAGATTGATTTACTTTGACTATGGAGTACACAACTTTTAAAAGTTAATTTACATGAAATTATTAACTAGATTAAGTTTTTCAAGTCTTATTCTATTTAGTTTATGCTAAAATAATCAATTAAATTCCCATCCCTCCTACAGACATGCCCTGTTCTTGAGGATTCAGAAAAATCACCAACATGCTGCTGAAATCTGCCATGGAGTAACATCCCTCCCCTCCCCGGACCCGGCAGCTGCCACCCAATCATTGAAACTTTTGATCCCTTCAATTTTCTGCTACTTTTCTCAAACATGGCACAGCCAGGGCATTGACATAAGCAAAACTATCCAAACAAAATGGCCTAATGCTTCTTAAATATTGTCATCAGGTAATATAGCAGTGAGTAAAGAATACTTGACCCGTAAGGCAATCTTGCCTTTCTCAACAACTAGTCTTGCCCCGGAAACAACCCAATACCCTGGACGATCTTCTGGCCCTCTTTTCATCTCAGCTGTATCGACAAATTTCAGAAGTTTCGGGGTATAATTTGGAATTGGAGGGCCACCAGGGTAAACTGAAGAGCTCGCACCACCACGGTAAACCGGAGAAGAGCTCGATTGAGGCTTAGGTTCCCGTGGAGGCGGTGTGAGAGGCTTACTTAAAAGATCTGATAAGACTCCTGACTGAGGTGCAATCCCAAATGATCCATCCCACTCTGATTGCCTTACAATCATAGCTCCCAAAACAGTAGAGAAATGAAGTCTTAAAAAGAGAACTTTTTTCAACCCGTATTTCTCTACCTGTAGCTGAGCTCCAGTTACTATGGAATGACCATTGTAATTGTAAGACTCTACTGGAGCTGTGAAAACTCTAGAGAAGTTCTTCCATCTAACTTTTTCAAGGTATCTTTTATCATATGACTCCTGTGGCAAGGTACGTTCAGGTTCATCCACAAGCTGGAAGTAGGTCGGTAGAGAAGAAAGATGCTGCATGCAGATAGCCAAGCGGTTGCTTCTTTTACCCTCCAAATTGAGCCGGAGACCTGTAACCGGTCTCTTACCAACATCAACCTGTTGTGAATTGGGTAATTATAGTAAGTTTTGATCTAACAGAAACAAAATGATTACTTATGAATATATGATATAATTGGATGTGATTACCTCCCACAGAAGGAAATTTTTGCAAATTAAGGACCGAACCATGAAAATGTTTATCAAATGGTTATGACTAGAGAAATTTCCTATTGACAATAATGACTTCATTACATTGAATATCTACTTTCAACTCAAAGAATCTTTCTCAGCATCAAAGACTATACTGATATGCTAAAACATTTCTAAAGTGCAGAGAAATCGGTTTTCCAGTAGTGCTAAAGAAGTTTCAATGGTAGACCAGTAAAACCAACAGAGGGAAGGTCAAGACAAACTAATATCTTATGTTGCATAATTTAAGTATAAATTCTCTTACAGCATACATGAATGTGGCACATCATGTTCAAAAACAACAGCTGCATCCAATATAAAAAGCACAGATTTGAAAAGGATAAACAAACTCTACCGGAATGGTGTTGACATAAAGCTTAGGGCCCAAGAACTTGAACTGTAAAAATGAATTGCTTTGTCGCCTATGTTGTAAACCACGGGGAAACTCCATGAAAACTGGTGCCCACTGCCTTGGAAGCTGAAATTCCAAAAATAGATGCAATTCTTCAAGCGGAGGTTTATCTGTCAGAAAGGATGACAAAAAAATTTCAACTGTCATCTACTGTTCTTGCAATTAACATCATATATACTACTACTATGTTTGCAATGAAGTTGCTGTCATTCCTCAGGCATGAATTTTGTTTGTTATCATTTGTGTTTATAGTCTTTCAGCAATGTTACTATCTATAAAATCAACAAACTTTAATTAATTAAAGCTTTTAACAATGGCAAAGAAAAACCAACTTCACAAAAAATAATGGGACTGTATGTCTGTATCTTGCTTACATCGTAAATAGAGGTTTATGGCATGGAACAAGAATCCACTCATTGGAACCCCAGTTAACAAAGAGGTGATCGGAATGAAGGACATTGAGATGACATCAGGCTGAAGATGAACAGTGTGAAGCCACTCAGCATGGGATAATTTCATTTCCTCTACTCCACCTCTCCGTATGTGACTTATTGAGATATCCTGCATCTAAAATTTACAAATGAGAACATGTAGTACTTGTTATAAAAGAACTTGTATGCAAAAGAGTAGCATAAATAGCCTCATCAAAACCTCATTATCTAGCTTCACTTGTTTCAGATCGATCCTGTTTTGTCCATTGTTCTCTTGGAACATTTCATCACCCATCTTCTTCAATTTTGTATGCAGATCAGCAGGATTAACAATTGAAGAACTCTGCTGTTTTAAATATATAACATCTTTCCCACCCATCTTAACGCCAACTATAATATGTGTTCCAAATGTCCTGATGAATCTGGAAAAACAGTAATATATCATCACTGCAAAAGTAAACAAATTGAATAGGACAGAACTAGAATCATCACTGCAAGAGTCAGGACAGAAAACTGTAGTGCCACAAGTTTGATTATAAACATATATTTGTATTCCAGTTTCACCTTGCAAAGGCAGCAGGTTCCCATGATGGTGGAAGAGCTTTCTTAACATGATCATGGAGAAACATCTGCGAATGCTGGAGTGAAACTGTGTAAAGCGTGATGAACATCCCATCAAAAGCTAGGGTCTTAGTATTGACTGCATCTTTCTGCCAACAGCCTGAGAAGTCAAACATAGCATTGAAGAAACCAGAGGGAATTTTGCCACTCACAAACATATCATGGTTGAACTGTTCTGACATCTGTTTAGAAACAGAAAACATGGAAAGACAAATTAGGAGGAAAACAGAAATCCTGCTTTCCTGCCATGGCAAAAGTCAAAAGACAAAATTGTTAAGGTCAACAATAAGAACCGAATCCCTGACCCAAACCGATAGTATTCCAGGTGCAAATGCAATACATATTAAACATGTTAATTCTCAAATTTATCAGCAAAAACAAGTAACTTTACCTGCTGAAAAGAGACAACATCAGAACTGATCCTCATTGCCTGGCCTTGATTACTAGAACATTTGATCAATTCGGATACATTTGAGATGGAAATCCCCCCAGGCAGAGCTACATCGTAACACCCAACTTCGTCCAATTTAATCAAAGGCGAATCCGTTGCATCTCCATTACAATATTTCAACCTTAAATCACGAGCAAGATCATATCCACGCCCGATTGACCCGATTGCAATCTCAGCTGCCTCCTGAGCTGAAACCTTGAGTGCCATTTCTCAGTTCTGTCACAATTCTTCACCAAACAAAGCACCCACTCCACACTTTATAAACAGACCTCAAATAAACCCAGGACTGCACATTTTGACAAACATATTGCAGACTCAAAATTAATCAAAACATCTACTACTTTCTAAAAGCATTTGATTTACAAGAAAGAGGACCCATTTCCCATATTTCCCAATTCTTGAATCCCACAACATCAATCTATCTGGGTTAGGGGGGACTAAGGAATATCTTAACCATTTAAGCTACGGAAAAATCCTGTCATCCTAGACGTTGACCAAGGAGAAGACTTTGCTCTGATGAACCAAAATTTCTTTGTTGCATGAACATGGATGTGTATATGTAAGAAACTGACATGCATGCATTGTAGAAAATACCAAGAACAGAACATAAGTCCCATAAGCATATTGCTTAGTTTAATTGGAGTCTGAAACCAGCCAATCTTTCTGCAAGTTCTAGCAATAAAGCAGAAGGTTCTAGACACTCAGCTCACTTCCATTCCATATCAACACACGAAATTCAATAAGCAAATAAACTCTTTGAAGTGGTAGAAATCTTGTCAACAATTCAACTATAAATGAAAGTCACCATTAACAACTAGCTTAGTCCATGTATGAACTCCTAAAACTGATCTATTACATGATAATTATAAACCAAAATAAGGAAAACAGATAAATAAATTTGGAATATACTACACTTACCTGCCTGGCTAGCACCTGTCTGAAGTCCAGAATGTCTGTAAAGATTGCATTAACATATTTTCAGACAGAAAATATAGGAAAATAATAGGGGTTTCACAAGTTTGACTTTTCTTTAATTTATTAATGTATAGTTGCATTTTATTATAGATTTCTTAACTATAGATATGTTTCGGCGCAGTTGAATCAAAGTTTCCTCCAATTTCCAGGCTAGGATACAATTTTTTAAAAGGACAAATTTTCCATCTTCGTGGGGCCTTAGTGAACAGCTTGAGCCTTTTGGGCCTTACCAAGAAAAAGCTTTTATTGGCTTAACAAGGTTCAAAATATTTTATAAGAAATGAGTGTGAGAAGTGTTTTTTTTTTTTTTTTGGGTAATATAATCCTGGATTGTATTTGCTTCATATATATACTCATAACATGGTGTGTTGTTTGTACCTGAGTAAAATATGATCTTCATAAAATAAAAGGTGTTAGATTTTAAACTCGGGATTGCAAAAGGCAAGTTTGGAATGAAATATTAAGTAGTACTAATAGGAAATAATATTTCTTGATAAGTATCAAGAATAGAAGGACAAAGTCATGGAGAGAAGAAGTAATGAAGTCAAGGGTACGGGATGCAAACAAAAGAAAAGACAAAAATTATATGAATAGCTGTAGTTTACAGCTGCATTAGGGTTCTTAGCCAATTTTCAGGACATTTATAACCTTTGGGCTTTCATTGCTCAGTTTTGCAGACTTTGCGGTGGAGATACACTGCACTGCTCTAGATTGAATTACATTGACTATAAAGTACACAACTTTTTAAAGTTAATTTACATGAAATTCTGAAGTAGCTTAAGTTTTTCAAGTCTTATTCTTTTTTTTTTTTTTGAGTTCAACCATGATCTTATTCATTAATTCAAGACGGGGAAGGATTACAAATACGAGAAGTAGATAACCCACCCACACCCTTTGAGCACCCACCCTACATTCAGATTTAGTTTACGCTAAAAATAATCAATTCAATTCCCTCCCACAGATATGCCCTGTTTTTAAGGATTCAGCAAAATCCCTAACATGCTGCTGAAATCTGCCATGGCAGTAACATCCCTCCCCTCCGCGGACCAGGCAGCTGCCACCCAATCATTGAAACTTTTGATCCCTTCAATTTTCTGCTATTTTTCTCAACCATGGCAGCCAGGGCATTGCCATAAGCAAAACTATCCAAATAAAATGGCCTAATGCTTCTTAACTATTTTCATCAGCTAATATAGCAGTGAGTAAAGAATACTTGACCCGTAAGGCAATCTTGCCTTTCTCAACAACTAGTCTTGCCCCGGAAACAACCCAATACCCTGGACGATCTTCTGGCCCTCTTTTCATCTCAGCTGTATCGACAAATTTCAGAAGTTTCGGGGTATAATTTGGAATTGGAGGGCCACCAGGGTAAACTGAAGAGCTCGCACCACCACGGTAAACCGGAGAAGAGCTCGATTGAGGCTTAGGTTCCCGTGGAGGCGGTGTGAGAGGCTTACTTAAAAGATCTGATAAGACTCCTGACTGAGGTGCAATCCCAAATGATCCATCCCACTCTGAATGCCTTACAATTATAGCTCCTAAAACAGTAGAGAAATGAAGTCTTAAAAAGAGAACTTTTTTCAACCCGTATTTCTCTACCTGTAGCTGAGCTCCAGTTACTATGGAATGACCATCGTAAGACTCTATTGGAGCTGTGCAAACTCTAGAGAAGTTCTTCCATCTAACTTTTTCAAAGTATCTTTTATCATATGACTCCTGTGGCAAGGTATCTTCATGTTCATCCACAAGCTGGAAGTAAGTTGGAAGAGAAGAAAGATGCTGCATGTAGATGGCCAAGCGGTTGCTTCTTTTACCCTCCAAATAGAGCCGGAGACCTGTAACCGGTCTTCTACCAACATCAACCTGTCATGGATTTGATAATTACAGTAAAGTTTTGAGCTAACAGAAACAAAATGATCACACATGATATAATCAAAATGTGATCACCTCTCACAGAAGGAATCATTTTTGCAAAGGAAAGAACTATGAAAATGTTTATCAAATGGTTGAGACTTATGAGTCTTATGACTAGATAAATTTCCAATTGACAATAATTACTTCATTATATTGAATATCTACTTTCAACTCAAGAGAATCTTTCTTAGCATCAAAGACAGTTCTGATAAGATAGAACCTTTCTAAAATGCAGAGCAGTTGGTTTTCTGGTGCTGAAGAGGTTTCAATGCTACACCATTAAAACCAACAGAAGGAAGGTCAAGACAAACTAATATGATATGTTGCATAATTCAAGGATAAATTCTCTTTCAGAATACTTGAATAAGACACCTCATGATCAAAAACAACAGGTGCAGCCATTTTAAAATGCAAAGATTTGAAGACTTTACTTGGGGCTAATCCCAGAAAAGGGGCAAAAATAATTAGCAAAGATTTTGAAGAGGATAAACAAACTCTACCGGAATGGTGTTGATATAGAGCTTAGGGCCCAAGAACTTGAACTGCAAAAATGAATTGCTCTGTCGCCTATGTTGTAAACCTCGAGGAAACTCCTTGAAAACTGGTGCCCACTGCCTTGGAAGCTGAAATTCCAAAAATAAGTGCAATTCTTCGAGCGGCGGTTTATCTGTCAGAAAGGATCACAAAAAAAAAATAAAAAATAAAATAAACTGTCATCTACTTTTCTTGCAATTAACAGCATACCTACTATTGTTGCAATGAAGTTGCTGTCATTCCTCAGGCATGAATTTGTTTGTTATCATTTTGTGTTTATAGTCTTTCAGCAATGAATTATAGGCTGAGTCAGATTATAGATATGTTTTTACTATCTATAAAATCTACAAACTCTGATCAAAGCTTTTAACAATGACAAAAATAAAACCAAATCCACAAAACATAAAGAGATGTATCTTGCTTACATTTTAAATAGAGATTTATGGCATAATTCAAGAATCCGCTCATTGGAACGCCACTTAACAAAGAGGTAATCGGAATGAAGGACATTGAGATGACGTCAGGCTGAACCTGAACAGTGTGAAGCCACTCAACATGGGATAATTTCATGTCCTCTATTCCACCTCTCCGTTTGTGACTTACTGAGACATCCTGCATCTAAAATTAACAAATGAGAGCATGTACTACTTATCATTAAAGAGCTTCTGTGCAAAAGAATAGAATGAATAGCCTCATGAAAAACCTCATTATTTAGCTTCACTTGTTTCAGATCAATCCTGTTTTGTCCATTGTTCTCTAGGAACTTCTCATCAGCCATCTTCTTCAATTTTGTTTGCAGATCAACATTTGAAGAACGCTGCTGTTTTACATATATAACATCCTTCCCACCCATCTTAACACCAACTATAATATGTGTTCCAAATGTCCTGATGAATCTGAAAAGACACAGTAATACATCATTACTGCAAAAGTAAACAAATTGAATAGAGCAGAAATAGACTCTATTTATAACATCATGATTGGCACCAGCAAGCAAAACAATTAGATTGTATAGGTGAACAAGATGTGAGATAGAAGGCACAGAAAACTGTAGTGCCACAAATTTGATTATAAACATATTTGTGTGTCCAGTTTCACCTTGCTAAGGCAGCAGGTTCCCATGATGCTGGAACGGCTTTCTTAACATGATCATGGAGAACCATTTCTGAATGCTGGAGTGAAAGTGTGTAAAGCGTGATGAACATTCCATCAAAAGCTAGGGTCTTAGTATTGCCTGCATCTTTCTGCCAACAGCCTGAGAAGTCAAACATGGCATTGAAGAAACCAGAAGGAATTTTGCCACTCAGAGACATTTCATGGTTGAACTGTTCTGACATCTGCCTAGAAACAGAAAACAAAGAAAGACAAATTAGGAGGAAAACAGAAATCCAAATCCTGCTTTCCTGCCATGCCAAAAGACAAAAATGTTCAACAATAAGATCCAAATCCCTGACCCAAACCGATATTATTCCAGGTGCAATGCATATTACACATGTTAAGTCTCATGTTTTCCAGTTTGTGTCCATAGCATTAGCACAGAGGAGAATTTCATTTATCAGAAGAGAACCGAGGTAATAGGATAGGAGAAACATGGTAAGGAAGAGACAAGACAACTCAAATAAGGCAATTTAATCCTAAATTGCAAACTAATAACTTTACCATTAGTTGGCCGTTGCTAGAAATCAAATTTATCAGCAAAAACAAGTAACTTTACCTGCTGAAAAGAGATAACATCAGAACTGATCCTCATGGCCCGGCCTTGATTACTAGTACATTTGATCAATTCGGGTACATTTGAGATGGAAATCCCCCCAGGCAGAGCTACATCGTAACACCCAACTTCGTCCAATTTAATCAAAGGCGAATCCGTTGCACCTCCATTACAATATTTCAACCTTAAATCAAGAGCAAGATCATATCCACGCCCGATTGACCCGATTGCAATCTCAGCTGCCTCCTGAGCTGAAACCTGGGGCGGCTCTAGGAATTGTACGTAGTGGGGGCACATTGCACACTATATTACCAACTGTATATAAAAAATAAATATAATTTAGTGAAACGCATAGGAAAACTTTACATCAAATGAAAATATAACGAAATTTTTTTACAAGTTTTCATAATTTTTAAATTAATTGAGGCAATTTATTCTCATTATAATAACTACAAAGCATAGTTAGAGGAAAGGAAAACAAAAAAGGTAGATGACCAACAAGTGATTGAGTGCCATTTCTCAGTTTTGTCACAATTCTTCACCAAACAAAGCACCCCCTCCACACCTTACAAACAGACCTCAAATAAACCCAGAACTGCACATTTCTGCAAACATATTGCAGACTCAAAATTAATCAAAACGTATACTACTTTTGATTTACAAGAAAGAGGACCCATTTCCCCTATTTCCCAATTCTTGAATCCCACAACATCTATCTATCTGGGTTGGGGGGGGGGGGGACTAGGGAATTTAACCATTTAAACTACAGAAAAATCCTCTCATCCTAAACATTGACCAAGGAGAAGACTTTGCTCTGATGAACCAAAATTTCTTCTTTGCACGAACATGGATGTGTATATGTAAGCATCTGACATGCATGCATGTAGAAAATACCCAAAACAGAACATATATAAGTCCCATAAGCATATCAAATTTTAGTTGCTTAGTTTTTTGGGAGTCTGAAACCAGCCAATCTTTCTGCAAGTTCTAGCAATAAAGAAGACGGTTCTAGATACTCAGCTTCACTTTCATTTCTTTTTTTTTTTTGGCATCAACTTCACTTTCATTTCAACATACGAAATTTAATAAGCAAATAAACTTTTTAAAGTGGTAGAAATCTTGTCAACAATTCAACTATGAATGAAATTCACCATTAACAACTAGCTTGGTCCATGTATATATCAACTCCTAAAACTGATCTATAATAATAAACCAACTTAAGGAAAACAGATAAATAAATTTGGAAGATACTACACTTACTTGCCTGGCTAGCAGCTGTCTGAAGTCCAGAATGTCTGCAATTGCAAAGATTGCATTAAAATGTTTTCAGACAGAAAATATAGGGAAATAATAGGGGTTTCATGAGTTTGACTTTTCTTTAATTTATGCATGTAGTTAAATAATTTTCTTTTTGGCGCAAATGCAATCAAAGTTTCCATCCAATTTCCAGGCTAGGATATCATTTTCTAAAAGGACCATTTTTCCATCTTCGTGGGGCCTTAAGCGAACAGCTTGAGCCCTTTGGGCCTTTGCCAAGAAAAAGCTTTTATTGACTTAACTACACGCACTACCTTTTCTTCTTCTAGTAGAAAGATGGAAAGAAAGAAATACAAAAGGCACGTATATAATGACGTTGCATGAGTTGCTGAACACGTGGGCATTTTTGCATATGACTTTATATTTGTATAAATTTAATTTTTTAAGCTAAAATAAAATATCATTGAAAATATATCAAATATATCAAAGATTACAAAAGTTTTTTCTTCAAAAGGTTACAAAAGTTTTGAGGTATAATTCGAATTTTTTCTTAAAAATCAAGTCCGAATATAATTTGCCAAAAGTACTGTATCAAACTGTGCTGGGGTTGGGTTTTAGTAGTGTCATTGATCCCAACTCCCAAGCATGCATAAATATGGGTCCTTTTGGTACCAAAGAATCCAAGCTAGTCCAAGCCGACCGAGTGGGTCACGTGGCCTGTGATGAAAGCCTTTTTTGACCAAAGACTAAAAATAATTGGAGATTTGGAGCATGAGCTTGAGCATGAGCATCCCAAGATTCATCCAGCCTTTAGTCAACATACAAATCATAAAATAATAAACAGATCATCATCAACCCTTTTTGCTTATGCATGTGATTTAATTTAATCTATTAATAAAGTACTAATCATTTGAGTTCCGACTGATGCAACATGCAATGGAACACTATGCTTCATAAAACTTACCATTTACAAACATCAAGTTAATTGGAAGTATAAATATTTTCTTTTAGGTATCCAACCGTATCTGGTAGTCAAATTAATTTTTGATTAATTCGAGGTCAAACTTAAAGAGAAGTTGTCACAGTATCAACTTTCTCGAGGTAAAACCTTATATAAACATATTCAACACACATAATCTATTTATATCTCCGAAATCTACATTACATTTCAGTAAATGTACTATTTGTAGTCTGAAGTATGATCCATAACATGCGTACGTCCGGTAATTACTTTTCTAACAATGTATTATGTATTATTTGCTTATATGACCCCACATTTGAAATCCACATTCTGTATATATATCGTCCCCAATCGCTAGGCTCTGGCTCTAGCCTGCTAGCTATATAGTTCAAAAGCCTCAACCCTCTCAAAAATTAGCAAAATAAAATACCCTGCAGCCTCTAGCCCCCACCTCCCATTTCTAGACTCAGACTGCCATTGCCAATTTGCCATTAGCCAAAAAGGAAAGAAACCAAAAAAGAAATAAAGAAGCAAAAACAATGAATGGGTATTCCAAGATCAAAGCTGTTGGCAATATTGAAGATTTTAGATCCATGGAGTGCTACTCTTCTTCAGATCTCATGCCAGTAAATATTCCTGATCAAACCCCAAACCCAAAACCCATTTCTAATAATACCATAATTACCACCCCAATCCCAAACCCTTCAGATCACAAGAAGCAAGAAGAAACCAACCAGATCATCATGATCAAGAATAACTCATCAGCCACCCAAGATTCATCATCAGAGCAAGAAGATCATGATCATCATCAAGAAGGCAATAATAATAATATTAATAATGGTGAGATGTTCGGGCCCAGACTGAAAAGAAACAGCTCAGTTTCTTCAGCGTATGCTGTCCAGGCGGCTGTCAAGAGAGCATTCTCCATGAGAAGATCTTCTTCTGTCTCTGAAAGGTATTGTAGGATCCATGACCAGTCTGTGACTTTATCATCTCCCTTTGATGATGAAGAATTATACACCAATGGGATTAGAAGATCTGTGAAGAAGAAGAACAGCAGCGGCAAGATCCTTAAAGCATGGAAGAAACTTTTTGGACTGTAATACTACTACTGTCTTTTTCTGCTATTTTTATTTATATATAGTATCTCTTTCAAATTCAATGAATCTGCGCTTTGCTCTTTTTTTAACAGGAGCCTCTGAGAAGTTATATGCTGTTTTCACCATTAGATTTTAGGCATTTGGCCACCAACCAATAATATATAATTGGATGTTTTATCTTTTCATTATAAATCACTTTTGTCTAGAACTGATGATAGCACTATATATAGATAGTTTGGTTTTGGGTTATTTATTTAATCATTTTGATGATATGCCTTGAAAACCCTTCGGTCATATATATATGTATGGAAGATTACTCAAAAGAAACAATATATATATATATATATAATTGGGTTAATGATAGATGGCTTTGGTTTCACTCAGCAAATTAAGCATTACTAATTACTGTAAATATGATGATTGGAATAAAAGATGCAATGAACCATATTAAGTGGGGTTCAATCCAACCATTTTTGGCATAACTTTTTATAGTAGATCAAATAATTACGTCCAAAGACTAGTTCAATACTAGTAAATGTTTATTTATGCACTAGCTATGTCTATTAAACTAGTTGTTGCGATTTAAAATTTAGATGATAAAATATCCTTGACGCTATAAACTACCGTAATTTAGAGGGTAAAAAGGCTAATGAGCTGATAAAAAAAAAGAAAAAAGAAGGCTCATACATACAACCCCTAGACCCGCAAATAGATTCCCATCAAATGATAGTACCAATATCACTCATATAAAGTTTGGCATTGTTTCAAACATAACAAAGTTTTCATTCATCTGCCTCCTACAGCTAGCAATATATAATTAATAATAATAATAATAATAATAAGAATAATTTAATAATTATGAGCTCCCCTGTTAGCTTCTCTCAAAACGGTGCTGGAATTTAATTAATCGAATTCATCGATGACTTGAAATTAGAGATAAGATTGTAATATTAACAATGTTAGAGAAAAGTGCTAAGTTCAGACAATCTCTTAAGGAAAGATCAAAACCCAAGTTCGGCTTGCGGACTAGTTTGCATGATCATCTGTCCTCGGCCTCGCAGCTAGTTGCATCATAATATGTGTGGATACGAAAAATGGATTATTCATAAATACTATCATCGTGTATATATATATATATATATATATGTCGCCTTAGTTTCTTAATTTCCTGAAAAGGAATCGAATGATAAAAATAAAATTCTAAAAATTTTAACGACTGGACAAGATAAGAACAAGACCATTAAATTAATTTATAATAAGACTGAACTCTTGTGATGGGTGTGGAGTTAGATTTAGAGGAGACGACACATCAAAGTTTCAATTTTATCACTAGACTCCAAAACTCGTGCCATTTTCGTGGCATGCATCCACGTTCAATGTATTCTTGTAACTATATTTGATATTTCCATTTGGGATACTCTTTCTTTTTTTCCTCACCATTGGAATTGGATACCCTTCGTTTGCAGCTATGCTTCCGCGCCCGGTCTATGTATGTGACCCATATTTACGCAAGATATATATATATATATATATATATATTCTCTCGAATTAAAATACTTTTTTTTTGGTGAAAAATTTAAAATAACTTATATTCGCGTGGATCTGAACCCCGTTTTCCCCTCCACCCTTTATTATATCAAAAAATAACATATGTATAGTGACAAATCTTAAATTCAACAATGCCTAAAGAAAGTGACTGCTTAGTGAGAGTAAAGACTATCAACAGTAGAGGCATATGTTATTGGGAGGGAGCATGTTTAGTTGATGAGATTCGGGCTTTAGCCTTATCTTTTGAGTTTATTCTGTTTAGGCATGTAAAAAGAGAGGCTAATTTTTGTGCTCATTATTTAGCAAAGCTTGTTATTCAAAGCTCTGCTAATTATGTGTGGTACAGGGATTTACCCCTGATGTTTGTAACCTGGATTTTCAAATTTAATGAATTTTATTACAGTATTTTCTCAAAAAAAAAAAAAAAAAACAATGCCTAAAGAAAGATAATTAACATTCTATATATTGATGAACTAATCCAATGCCTAGTATATAAATGATAATGGAAAAGGAAATTATCCTATTTATTATTATAAACTAAATATTATTTAAATAAACTTTCAGAGTTTGTGAACGGAAAAAATAAGTGTTATAGAGATATATAATTAACTTCAAGTTCAATATGACTCAAATTAATCAAAACTTAATATATATAAAACACTACTAGATTATAGGAGGCTTTGTGCAAAAAAATGAAAAAATATTTTTTTATCATTCTGAACACCAAGCATTTTTTTTTTTTTGTCTTCGTTAATTCCTTAATCTAAAAAAATATTCCAGATGATGAAAAGACAAATTTAACGGACCCTCTTTGAGTGGTGGTGGCGAATGGTGGAGTCGAGTGCCAGCGGGCAGCGCTGCTGCTGCTTCATCCCAAATTCCACTAGAAAGGATTACGCCTAAAGCAACAGTTCCTGCCACGTAAGCCAACGTGATTTGAGGTTGGGACCCAACAAAGATGCCAAACCCGTCTCAGAAAATCTGCCAAGCAAGCACTAGTGGGCCCTCTAAGTTGCTCTTCTCGTATGACACGTGTCTTATTCTTAAATTTTGGGGTGCGCAATTTTGGCTTTCGGGGCTATATTCGTATATTAAAAGGATAAAAAGGGAGCGAAAATCCGCCATGAAAAGCGTTAGAGAGTGTGTCCAGAATCCAGATTCTCAGGTCCCCAACTGCCCATTGTGAGTAACAGAAACAGAAAATTCATATTCTGCTGCAAAATTAAACAGAATTTACCTAATTTTCAGTTACCAATATTTTCTCAAATCCTGGTAAGCATAATTTCTCCGTTAACTCTCTTTTTCTTTCTTGTTTCGCTTCAATTTTTATAACCCCCTATAGGTAAAAAAAAAACCAGAATTCTGTTTTCATTCTTCACTTTCCAAGAAAATCTTTCAAAAAATAGAGTTGTTTTTGCACTATCCATACAAATTACAACACAACTCAACCTTTCTTGTTTTCTGGGCTTCTTTCAGTTCTTTCTTTCCTTGATCAATATATCATTTTATATCGTTTTAACGAAATTATCCGCTTCAACTTATTTCTTTCTTGCTGGAAATCAAAACAAGATTTTGCTGCATTTTTCTCTGTTTAAAAAGGGGTTTTTTTTCTTTTTAATTAAAAAATCTAATTAATCTCATCCCAAGGACCCAAGTCATTTGTTAATTAAGCTCGGTGTCTCGAAGCGGCCTCTGATTTGAATCGGTGAAAGGTGAGTTTTGAAGTTGTCTTGGAATAATTAGTCGATATATTATTGAATATTAATTGTTTTTCAAATCGAATTTGTTTTTCGATTAATTAGAAATATATATATACATAATACTGATTTCAAGATTAGTTTCCTGATGATTATTTGATTATTTTTCTTTTTGATGTTATAGTCTAATCTGAAAATGAGGATTTTTGAAACCTGAATCTTCGATTATTTCAGGGGAAAAAAGTAAGAGGTTTTTGCCATTGCAATTTATTCCAAATATTCATGATAGTATATCTTTATTGGATTCATTCTTTAACGATATTGGGGGTATTTTCACTAGATATATATGTGGGACAATTTTGTACTACTATTTTTTCAATAAAATTAATTTTCATTATTATTATTATAAATTGCAGTTTGAGGAGGAAAACGCTAGCTCATAAGCCTAACAATCGTATCCGTTTCGGAGACGACATTGAACAGCAACGAGTCACTGAGTTGAACGCAATTAGTTTAAAAGGCGGGTAAAAATAAAATGACGGCCAGCGAAATCACTAATGGCGACGAAGTGATGGCTATTTCGCCGAGGAATAAGCTCAAGTTTCTGTGCAGCTATGGCGGGAAAATAATGGCGAGGCCAGGCGAGCAGAACCTCAAATACATTGGAGGGGAAACGCGTGTGGTGGCGGTTCCTCGGGATATCACTTTCTCAGGTTTGCCCTACATTTCTCCTTACTAAAGTTTTCCTCTTTATTTCATTCCCAACGGTAATTTAGTCTTTTCTGATAATTTGCTGCATTTTTGCTTCTTCAAGTCAATAGGTTCCAGTTGAATTTGGTTAGTCTAATGAGATTTAGCCTGATATTGTCAATTTTTCATCACTTGCAAGTTAGAATCAAAGTAGGAACCAAATTATAGTTCTTTTTTCTGTTCATTTTAAGTAATACAGTGTAATTGTTCCCCATTCATTACAGAAATAATGAAGAAGCTTAACAGTCTGGTTGAAGGTGGGGGGGACATGATTCTGAAATACCAGGTTATCCCAGAAGAACTTGATGCCTTGGTAACAGTAAGATCCGATGAGGATCTCAAACACATGGTTGAAGAGTATAATCGTCTTGAAAGTGAAGGGACTCCGAAACTACGTGCTTTCTTGTTCCCAGCAAGTCCAGTCATAATTGAGAACCCTGTTGACCCCCACGCCTTTGATCAGCGGTATCTCGAAGCTGTCAATGGAGTAATTCGTCCAACTTCAAGCAGTTATAGCGGCAGACTCTCCCCTCTCAATGCCACCTTTAGCGTCTCCACCAGCTCTTCACCCAAATCGTCTTCTCCTGATGGCAGAAATCATATAGATTCTTCACCTCTCGAGCCAGCAATTTTGAATACATACCATCCTAGTAGACGCAGCATACCTAAAGTCCAGAGTTCTCCTAGCCTGTACAGCCTTGGCACCCAACAAACCCACAGCAATCACCAATTTTACCAGCCACATCATTATTACCAACAGCAACTACATCCTTACAGCGCTCATTCTCCAAGACTACCTCAAGATTTTCGGATGGAAAGGCTCCCGGGGCCGTATGACTTTGGATGGGGTGCCATGGGGCATGGTCATGGTCATGGTCATTGTCAAACAAACCATGTTTACTCAGTAGGACTAGGAAGACATAATTGGGGGAATGGAGGCGGCAGGTTTGGTTGCTACGATGTGGGCTTGGCTTATGGAAGTGCACAGTTTTGTAGAGGTGGTAGCGTTCCTGCAGTTGGAAGGCTTGAAACCCCCGATTGTCCCAGTCCCAGGACCAATATTTGGGAATAAAGCCTGGGATCAAATGCTACACTGATGATCTGAGTGAAATTACAGAAGATGGGTATATAATTTTTTCCCCTTTTTTGGCCGGATAGGGTGAAGTTCCTTCACCCCAAAAGTATAGACGGTATAGAAGATTTTTTTTTTTCTCTTCATCCTATACATAACTGGTGTTGTTGATTTTTCTTTTCATTTTCCCCTCTTGTTCTCTTTTAGAGAATTTTTTTTCTTCTTTAAGAGAATTTTGTTGATGGAAAATATCTGTAAACGATCGATTGTGTACATACAAACAGAAACAATGAAGTTGAAGAAATGAATTTCTTTGGCTTTCAACTGTTTATCTCTTTGCTTCTGAGTCCAGACTTTGTGCTTGTAAGATATGTTGCCGTATTTGATGCATTACTTGATTTTTTATTTCTCTTTTCATTTTTCATCCTGATTGTTTTGAACTAGGCAAGACTTCATCGAAAGAGCACTGAGCACAATATTTCAGGGTGAAAACTTTTAGTCAGACAAGTAAATTTCTTTTATCTCTCTTTAATACGCAATTTCAATCAGTATAAGAGCGAGTTATAGAAAATTATACAGTGTAGGATGTCTACTCAAGTAATCCACTGTATTTCGGTGTTGATCTACGCATTTGTAGCAAACTGCTTTTGAGGAAGTGCTCTCCATCCAATATCACGCCGGTAAAATCCTCCCGGCCAGTTTATTTCTTCAACTGCTTGGTAAGCCCTGTCTTTTGCTTCTTCAAGATCTTTGCCTTTAGCAGTAATACCCAGAACACGGCCCCCAGTGGCAACGAAATTGCCATCCAAATCAAGTGCAGTTCCTGCATGGAATATCTTGACAGAAGGAGCAACAAGTTCTGCTTCTTCAAGGTTCTGTATTACAGTCCCTTTCTTATAGGATCCGGGGTAACCCTCGCTTGCCATGACTACCACCATAGCAGAGCCAGGGGACCAGTTCAGTGAGACCCCTTCTAACTCTCCTCTACAAGCTGCCAGAAGAACTTCTGCTAGATCAGACTCCAAACGAACCATCAGAACCTGCATAGTAAAACCACACAATTATAAAATTTAAGAGTCTCCATCAAGATATGCCCCAACCATTAAAACTGTTCAGGTCATACTACATCCAAGTGAAAAATAGTCAATGGTAACAAGAGTCTAAAACTAAAAAGTTGTGTAGAGCAGTTAATCACAAAGACAGAAGTTCAATGAAAAATGACAGGACCAAAAAAGTATATGGTATCGGAGAAGCCAAGTGGTTCATAAGGTTCCGAAGGAACATATCAAAAACATGATCTGATGGTGACAGATGCCAGGAATCTGATTTGCTACAAGGAATAAATAAGATGCTAGGTATTGATGATACGTTTAGAGTTCACCACTAAAAGAGCATTAGATTACTAATGAATTGACCCAATGAATAAATCCAAGAAATGGTTTCGTGGCATTCTGATCATTCAAACATCAAAAGCTTAACTTAAAAGCTAAATAATGCATACGAATAACATCATAGCCAGATGACTGACCTGACACTCTGGATCGCCAAAGCGCACATTGTACTCAATTAGTTTAGGTAAGCCAGATTTCTTCTCGATCATTAATCCAGCATATAGAACACCAACGAATTTGCATCCCTCTGCTGCCATTCCCTTCACTGTTGGGAGGATAATGGATTCCATGACAATAGACTGAAGTTCTTTCGTTAAGACAGGTGCTGGAGAGTATGCCCCCATCCCACCAGTATTAGGACCAGTATCACCATCTCCAACACGTTTATGGTCTTGAGCAGATTCCAGTGGTATGGCATTCTCTCCATCCACCAGGGCAAAGAATGATGCTTCTTCTCCTTCAAGAAATTCCTCAACAATGACCCGGCAACCTGCAGAACCAAAAACACCCTCGACAAGCATTGAATCGACAGCTTCATATGCCTCATCCAGTGTCATAGCAACAATAACTCCTTTTCCAGCAGCCAATCCATCTGCTTTGATAACAATAGGTGCTCCTTGCTCTTTAATGTATTGTTTTGCAGCTGACGCATCCAAAAATGTTTGATACTGCAGCAAAGATTTAAAACATTAATATTAGTATAGTCAAGAATAGGAAAGATAGAAGCTTTTCTCTATTCCCACAGATCCTATTAAAGCCAGTACAAAATTATATTAGCAACAATGCCTTCTTGAACAAACCTTAGCAGTAGGAATCCCATATTTGTCACATATGCTTTTCATGAAGTTCTTAGAACCTTCCAAAGCCGCGGCCTCCGCTGACGGACCGAAAGTCGGGATTCCGGCCTTCACTAAATCATTTGCAAGACCTGAAACAAGGGGAGCCTCCGGCCCTACAACAACCAACCCAACATTCCATTTCCGGCAGAAGGAAATCACAGCCGAACTGTCAGAAATGTCAAGGTCAGGAATGCAAGTTGCATTCCCTGAGCTGGATATCCCTGCATTGCCCGGTGCACAGAAGACAGCATCACAAGAAGGCGACCGCTGCAATGCATAGCAAAGAGCATGTTCCCTTCCCCCTCCACCAATAACTAGCACAACCACTCTCTCTGCAGCCGTAGCAAATAACAAATTTTAGAGGAACCTTTTACACAATATATCAGAATCACATCAAAACAGAACATAGGAAAAAGGCCAAAGCTGTGGTTCAATAACATCGAAACCCCATTTTCAAAAATTACTTTATTCCTAGCCATTATCTTAAAGAATCGAAAAAAAAAACGAATTAAAGAGAGAAAATAACATGAAATTCCCACTTTTTAAAATCTAAACAGCAATAAAATCAGAGAAAATGGACAAAAGGATAATACTAGTTTATTTAAATGAATAGAGAAATGAAAAAAGGGGGCGTTTTTAGAGTGGTTCTTATCTTACCGGAAGCACCGTTATTGCCGCGACCATCAACCGAAAGCGAGGGCTCTGATTTCTGGGCAAAGCATCTGAAGGCAGTAGAGGACCAACGGGATCCGTTGATGTGGCTATACGAGCTCTGATGATTGATGGTGAAACTGAGAGTTCCCACTGAGAAAGAAGAGTTCCCAAGGAACAATTTTGATGATACAAAAGACTTGGAAAATTGAGAGCCGAGGAAGCCGTTTTTGTTGCTAAGGAGTTTTACAGAAGGAGAGAAATTGAGAGTTGTAGCGGCCATGGCTTTTCCTTTTTTATTTTGTTCCCAACTTCTGCAAAATGGATAGCCGTTACAGAGGGTTTACTTGATATTGCAAGAAACAAGACATGGCGCTTGTTTGTTTTTACGGTAGGGTTTAACGTTAAAAGGGCTTTTTGACCCTTTCCCCGGCTGTTTGGGTGTTCGGTAATTAAACTTAACATTTTGACCCGTTAAAGACTCTTGTTAGGGCATTGTTTGGGACATCATACAAAAAGTCAAAAAAGAAGATTTTCTCTATCAAATCAAATGCATAAAGAGAGAATTTTCAGCAGTAAAATTAATAAAAGAGATTACCCATAAATTTTTAACGGCAAAAAAAAAAAAAAAATCAGAAATTTTATAGTATAAATTGGCTATAATTAAGAGAGAGAGAGGCATACCAAGTTCAAAGTACCAACAAGGAAGGTTGAGATTGCAGTTCAATGTTCAAAGTTGAAAGTTCCTACTCAAAACCAGCAGAACTTTGTACGAATGAATCCTAGTAATTTTCCTCTTCGCTTTATAAGTATCCAAAAGCCATAACTAGATATGTGTGCAAATTCATCAAAGTAAATCTTACCAATAAAAAAGACAAAAAGGTGTGCTGTGACTATGTGCTGCCTTCTGTTTCATAATCTACCAAAGAAAAACGACAGCAAGTCCCAAAGTGGGATTCTTCCGACCAAGAAAAAAACCACTTTGATTCTGGTTTCACTTTCCAATCTCACTCTTGCTCAACCCATTAGCCAGCCATTCGTATTCAATTTTTGACCGCAACAACCTTAAAAAAAGAGAATATTCGTATTCTATTAGATTTTTAACGCGACAAAGGCAATCCTGGATTAGATTTTACTAGTGTACATAAAGTGAAAAAGAAATTGACTGAAGAACGAAGCTGAGATTACAACTTGGAAAAAGTTTTCATCAGCAACAGGGTAAAAATACATACATTCTCACGGATTTTTTTAATAATCTCACTAAAAACTTCCCCACGACAGGGGATTGGGATCACAAATAAAATATACATTCAAAAGTTATAATTTGGTCTTTGAGAAAATAATAAAAACACAAAAACAGCTTCACCAGCAATCAAAGCCTTGGGTCTCCTTCATCCATCTATATAGTGATTTGTTTTGGAACACTGATTTCTTACTAGAATCATGACGGAAGACGGTCGAGGGACTTTTTTACATATCTTGATACAAAATGAAAATGGCGTGGACGTGGGCATGGGATGGCCAGTAGAAGCAGTAGAGACTTGGAATAGTTTTGCTAAGTATGCAGTGCCATGAATAAATTCTGCTTACGAGCATGCTCTGGAATGAGTTTCTTGACAACTTCAGGAGGGATACCGGAGAGCTCTGAGAATTAAGGGAAAAAAAGGAGTGAGATGGTTTATTTTTCTTCTGTGCCTAATAGTATTGATTAATGTCGACATATTCTAGACATATTCTACACATAACGAGAACTGTGTTTCTCGGCAAAGCAAATGCACTAGAACTGGACTGGAATATATACAAACTAAATGTATTCATGTACCAAATGTAACTGACCTTGAGGCTTAAAATTGAACAATGGTGGAAGAGGACGGCCATTTGGAAGGCGGGTGTTCGGGTCCCTCAATTCATCAAAGAAAGGGTGAATGCAAGCCTCCAACTGCAGTTGTTATATCACCACCGAAAGAAGACATGGAAAACGAAGAAAAAACACAATTATTTAATGATACTTTTAGCATCTCTACTCAAGGCAACCAAAAATCATGAATGTCATACTTACAGCAGTGCATCGCAAATTGGGAGAGTACTGAAAAAATCTACACACAAGATCTACTGCTTCTGGAGGTAAACGCTTTTGAAAGACCTGTTTTGCAAAAAAAAAAAAAAATGAATATATCAACTTTAAAGGAGATTTAATACGATAAAGAAAAATAAGAAAAAGATCACTAGTACCTTGTGCCATGGATGAGGCTTTATCTGGGGGAACTTGAATTCAGTGTAGTTTGGGTTCATGCACTTGATCTCCTCTCTGGTTGGAGTTCCCAAAACCTAAACAACAAATCAAATATTCATATGACACATTATTAAACACTTAATGGAGGAGCTCTGCACGTGTAAGTTTCAAAACATTGTAGTCAAAATCAGTGGAGTCGGGGACATAAAAGGCACTGAATAAATTGCTCTGATAAAGACTGTAGACTCTGTTAATCAGAATTTTAACTTGATAAAAAATCCTATAAGTTTTTGGCTTACTTTATTAATCTCTATTCATCAAAAGGCAGAACTAAAAACGGGTATATCTTCAGTGACACTGCAGAAACTCATGCATAACTTCTGCCAGAAAATGTCAACTTATCTACATTCCACCAGAGTTTATTAAAGCATTCCAGGAGTAGGTTTGATGTCATTGTTAACATAACCACGTTTAAGTAAAAGCAGGTGTGACAATAATCAAAACCTGTGATTTAGTGCTAAGATATCATAAAGTTCAATGGATCCTTCCAACTTTCATAAATGCCAAAGTTAACTGATAGATTAATCATGCATCAAAAGCAAGAATATCAGAAAAGATGCAATCACCTTAATGATTTCAACTAGTTGGTCGACCCCGCTTTCACCAGGAAATAATGGCTGCACAGTACACAAGTGAGTCAAACAATAATCTATGAACTTAGAACAGCATACCAACCAAACATATTAGTCCAAAATTACCTGCCCAAGAAGCAGTTCAGCCATCACACAACCAGTAGACCATATATCTATAGCAGTTGTGTATTCAGTGGCACCAAATATGAGTTCTGGAGCACGATAATATCTCGAGCAGATGTAAGAAACATTGGGTTCTCCCTTTACCTGAAAACATGGTGAACACCCTCACTCAGATGATGAAAACAAGATCCAGTGACAACAATTTCTATTGCGTGGAAACTTACCAGCACTTTTGCACTCCCAAAATCACAAAGTTTCAGCTGATGTGTATGTGGATTCACCTGGCCATAAACCACAGAAGTTGAGTCTCACCAAATGGAGAATGACAGTATCGGTCCAATATTTCAAATTATTTAATCAGTTTAAACAACAAATCACTTAGACGCAAAAATTACAGTATTACAAGAAAAACATGTCCCATGTAACAAACACTTGTTTCCTGAGAAAAGAAGTCTTACAAGTAAGTTCTGAGGTTTGATGTCACGGTGACATATACCAATGCAGTTGTGTATATAGGCAAGTGCTCTGCAAATCTGAAACCCATAAGAAGAAAACAATTAGCAAAACTTTTTTGAGTTTTAGAACCATACTGAAGAAGGAAAGGAAGAAGAAAAGAAATTTTTATCTCTAGTGAATTTAGAATATTTGATCAATCTTAGTTGAAGGCGATAGTATATATTTACAATAGAAGGATGACTTCTCAATATACAGATAGCAACAATATTAAAGAAGCCAGCAACAAATCATTTCTGAAATATTCCAGAACCAGTAAGAGGCAATTCAAAACAAAATATATCCCAACGCCATCAATCCATAAATCATGATATCATCGATAAATATATTCTTCAATGGAGATATACCTGATAAGTATACAGTTTAACATATATTAAAGGCATTCGCGTGTTGATCCTGCTGTAGGTTCTTGCTGTACGGTTTACAGTTTCAGGGACATACTCAAGTACGAGATTAAGGTAGAGTTCGTCCTTGTCTGTTTTAGAGAAAAAGTAATGCTTAAGGGAAACAATATTTGGATGGTCCAGCATTTGCATAATCTGCAACTCCCTGTTCTTGTAGCGCTTGTCTTGAAGAACCTTCTTGATGGCGACAATTTCTCCAGTTTCACGACATTTTGCCTGCAACAAAGAGTCAAGTTATTCAAGATTATAATCTAATTGGACATAGTCAATAACATATTTACAAATAACAATATTATAGAAATACATACTTGGAAAACAACACCGAAAGAACCAGTTCCAACCACATGTTCAGCAATATAACTGACGTTCTGTCAATCCAAATAAAAAAATCATTTTGAGAATTATGCAGGTTAAACAAAGATACCAACTTATATGAATCTAACATGGAAAATTTCTGCGTGCTAATGAATTTTTCTTTCAACCTGCTTTGATTGACCATTTCGACCACCAATGGTTGTTCTTATAACATGCCCTGTTTCAGCACCCACTCCATCTACTACATCTGGTTCACTGTCCTGTATGGATAAAACATAAAGGATCATCTACAAGTAGAGAAACATTTTATAAAGATTGCAACATTCTGTTTAAACTTTGAACTCTCAAACTATCTCAAATTTCAATTTGTAAAATCAATTCAGAAGTTTTGATGAGTTTGCACATTCACACACAAAACAAACATAAGAAAAGAAAAAAGAACTATAGATTGAGCTACTTACTCTGTCTTCATCATGGTCCACCTTGTCCCTCAATCTCATTTCAAGCATTTCTCTACCCAGCCAATCGACTGAACTAGATGAACTTTTGAAACCATTGACAGACCTGGAACTACCTACTCCTCCATTTCCTAGGCTTGCTGATGCCATAATTCAGCCAGGTGAATGTTAAAGATACTAATATTTGCAATCCACCAAATACTCTGTAGTGCAGCCCATCCTCTCCAAGCACCTATCTTCCTAATAGATTCAAAAAAATACCAAGTCAGAAACATGTAACAAAAATGAATAAAGAATGAGCAGAAACTGTGCCAAAAAGAAAAGAAAAGAATGAGCAGAAACACGATTTCAATGCAAATTATTACGGCCAACTAATAAGATAAAAGATGGAACAAAGGAAAGAAATACATCAAGAAAATAGTTGCCTATAAAATATCAGAAACCTTTCTAACCCGTAAAACTACATGCTCAAGGAGCAATTCTCCTGAGCCAATAGGTAAGTGGTTAGATACTCTAGCATCTTAGGATGGAGCAGAATTGGAAGCAAAAGCATTTTAAACACACAAACTAATTATTACCATAACTATGATGGTCAAGACTCAAGAAGTTCAGCTAATAACGAGACGAGACAGAAAAAAATGAGATGTTGAAAACAACTCGGAATTATAGAAGGTTAACACTTCCTTCCACAAGTGCATTTACAAATATACGTACTCAAATGTGGATGTTAAAAGAAAGAAATGAAACAAAGAAGAAAAGTTTCACCAAAACATAAACAAAGAAAAAGGACTTTCAATTGACAAACACCCAATTAAGACAACTAGACCAAGGCTTTACCTCCAACTAGAAAGATCAGCTACATAAATTCGTTTCCTAGGAACAGTGAAGTCTATTGGCATATTCTCTAAAAACATGTCCTAAATTAAATGCTTGTTCAATCTTCACTCACTTACATACTTTCATAAATGAGCTTTCTTTTCCAGAAAAAATATTGCGATTTTGCTGACATGATCGGTGCAATAATCTATTAATAATGTTAAAGAAGTAGGGCAAAATTACTTAATAACTTTACCAACTGAAAGAAAAAAAAAATTGACGGTGATTCTTGCCATTAAATTATCTGTTATTCACTTACTATTACAAGGAGCTTTCGATCAGATCTAACTCAAATATAACCAATCAAAACACCAGAAACCACACTAATTTCCACTTTAACTGAGTAAACTGAAACAAAAATCCTGGAAAAAAAAAAAGTAAACATTTTTTACCATAAAAAAGCGGCCATTTTTGTTGATAATTGAACAAACTATTTCACTTCAAAATAAAAATCAAATAAAAACAGATCGTGAAAAGAAATCATAGCGTTTCAGATACTTACTTGGAAGTGTTTGGAACGAAACTGAAAACAGATCAAGCGCATTTTTTTTCTTAATCTTCGGCGAAATTTGAAGCAGTTTTCCTTTTAACCAAAAAAAAATAGAGAAATTATAAGGCAGGAAACTGAGAACTGTTTCTGATCTGATCAAGCCTTCTAAGTTTTTTTTTATCGATTTTCGGATTTTTTTAAAAATTTATTTATGTTTATTTTTGTATTTTGAGTGGAGATAGAAAGAGAGAGAGAAAGATGGAGAGAGTTTGAGTGTTGGAGTTTATGGATGTTTTTTTTGAATAAGAACTGACGATTACCTGACAATCTTCATTCAACTTATTACTAGTGTGTGTAGTATTTTTCCAAAATTCCAAGCTCTACTATTATACTGTACAGTAACCGTATACACACAAATAATTTTATTATTATTTTTTAAAATTTTTAAAATATTGAAATTGATTCCCTAAAAAGATACTCATTGAATATTGATTCCCTAAAAATATTTTGGTATTGAATAGTAGTTTGGATTGTTTTCAATTAAAATAAAACATAATGTATTAACTACCTAGTTAATTAAAATTACTATTCTTTAAAAAAAATTCTGCTACCATTACAAGATTTTTTTTAGAAGGATTATAATATCAAAAATATATATCATCCATGATTTTTTTTTGGCAACCGATAATGAAGTCTAGCAGTTTACATAAATGGATTGTAGGATTGACATGTTTTGGAAAAATATTTTAAAATATCTAATATACAATCAATTAAGAGATGAGTATATATCAGTCTTCTAAATGAGTACAAATTTTATAAACCATATATTAAATAATTGTCCTAAAATAAATAAGTTTTTTCTTTCTTTTGTAACATACCACTCCAAGTTAAGGCATGAAAATTACTGTATTTATTTGAATAATAAATACATGATTAAAGTCTTATTCAAACAATATTGTACGCTAAAAAAAAGTAACTTGTGCCCCAAAAAAAAAAGTAACAATACGGTGCCAGTGCCCGTTGAGAACATATTGGATTAGTAATGTGTTTTTTTTTAAAAAAAAAATTTGTTATTAATGTGTTTAAAAAAGAAGATTACTTACTACCTATAAAAAAAAGATTATTATAGCATTATCTATTTATTTTTGGGTGATTATATGATATACTGGCGGTGTAAATTTTGGACTCCACAAGCGGCTTATGGAATTGACACATGTCTATTTTTTGAATTAATTAAGTTTTAAATATTTCAATTTAGTCCCTAAGGGACACATGTCACCCTTAAAAACCCGCTTGTGTAGTTTTCTAAACTCCACCGCCGGTGTATTGTATAATTTACCTTTATTTTTTCCTTTGGTAAACGATTCGAGTTTGACAGCAATTTATGGAGCATTTGTCTTTGTTCAAAAGTTGAACTACTTTTGACTTTTTACATTATCTTTTTTGGACTTTTGACTGTTTTATCGTCCAATTAGCAATTGATACATGTCTCTGCAATGGGGCTTCTACAGACTGCAACTAAAATTTCATTCGTATTGTTAGTAAGGTTAATATAACACTCATGGCTGTGAAATGAAATGAGTATGACTGTATGAGCAGTTTAAGCTTAGAAGCAGTTTAAATTCATCAGTGAAAATAAACAACTTTTAACTTGCTGCGTAAAATAGACCACACCTCACACCCGCAATTAGCCAAAAATGTTTTTAACAACACTGTAAAAAACACAAAAAAAAAAAGATAATTTTTTTTGACATCTCACCTTGTTAAAAAGGGGTCTAAAAATGTCAACTTGGAATAGTTGATTAATTAATTATATTTTATAATACTAACTAGTATATATCATGAATTGTAAAATTATTTATTTATTCTTGTTCATGGCCCAACTATATATGTGTACATAGTTTAAAAATAAGTTTATAATTCGTTGAAATGAAAGGAAATATTATTCACACATGAAAGTTATAATTAGTTAGTTCTTTACTTCTTGTCTTTTTTTTTTTTTCTTAGTTCTTAGTTCTTTACTTCATTTAAGTATAATCTCATCCCTTGTTAATGTAAACTTTTAACTATGATCATAACACACGCCTTATTATATATACATGATAAAATTTTTAATGTTGGTATTATTGGTGTGAATATATGCACAATATTCAAAGGACATATAAAGAACATGCATTTCTCTTGGGTTATAAGATATCGATGCCAAGATATAATTAAAATAGAAAAAAAAATAGTTGCATCGATATAATTTCGTTGATTTTATATTTAATCATAGTGATGAAACTGAAGAGATCCAAAAAATACTATTTAATTTTATTATTTATTGAATTATTACTTGTTTTGATTATTGATGGGGATCACTTGGGAGAGTTATCTTCAAGCAATATATGCCGAATGCTTTAAATTCAATCATTTTCATGCTTGCATCAATTATTGACTTTTAGAGTTAGGGTACATTTGTTTTCTGTTCCTTTTGTTGTTCATCAAATTATTTGTTTTTTTAATTAAATTATATTGCAATATATCTTAGCCAAATCAATAATTGGATTTTATTATTCAATGTTTTAGAGCAATTTATTTATGAAAATACTACTATAATTTTTTGTGATTATAAGATGAAATAGTTTTAAACATAAATTGCTTTGAATGTATAAGGCTAGGGGTTAATTTCCATATAGATCATATATAAATCAAATTAAAGATAAAATAAGGAAAAAAATAAAGATATAATAAGGCCAGAATTGCTTTTTTGATATAGATGTCATGAAGAAGACAGTTTTATTCTCTAATGTTGAGTCCCTGTCTTTTTTTAATTAAAAAAATTTATTATTATTATTATTATTGTTAGTATTTTCTTTTGAAGTGTTGGGACAGTGTCATGTGGCCACATTCAAGCTTAAGCAAAACCATGCATGCATAAGCAACCACTCTTTCAATCTAATTAAAATCCAATTCATCATCAAGATCAATATCAATATACTATCCAACAAAAAAATTAGCCATACCCATATGCATTTAATTTGACACGTGGCGGTAAATCCATGCATAAAAAGATGATAGGAAGGTCCCCATGTATGATAAAAAAAAATCAATAATAAACAAATATATGGAGAGAGAGAGCTAGGGTCAACATACTCATATATAATTGGATGATCTTATTGGTTTTGTTGACTTGTTTGTCACTCTTGTGTGATTTTATAATTATGATTCATATAAATATATATATGTTCATAAAAAAATATTCTCAATTTCTTTTATATTATTGGCTCGAATTTTTTTTTTTTTAAGTTTCTTCTTCTCTATAATATATTGATGGTTTTAAAAAGAGGACAATTGGCAAGCAAGGAGCCAAGGATTGATAGTGAGAATTCCATTTTATGTAAAAATATATTAAAAAAATGTTGCAGAAACTAACATTGCATGATGAAATAATCTTTTGAACTTTCAAAATATGATGGAAAATCTCTTCAAAATGATGATTGAATATAGAAGTAGGTGAAGGGAAGTCAATTTCATATGTGATTGCACCATTGCATGCGTGGTGCTTCCACCACCTCATGCATATCTCTTCAAATCATTGCTTTCAAACAAATTTTACCGTTAAATTAATAATAAGGAACTTAGATGCCTTGGAGACGACCAAAAAGATGGAGATTTATTGAAACAATATATATGGAATATTGTATGATTTTACTTGATTAATTATAAAAGTTTAGGGATGAATTTGCAAAGGTAATTAGAAAAGAAAATCCATATTATTGTATAAATTGCATGCATATGGTGTGGAACCCATATATCATGTTAGCTTTCACCATCTTTCTTTGCATGCTTCCAAGTGCATAAAGGTAAAAGAGCTAGCAATTTTTTTTTTTAATTTCCTTTTTCTTTTTTCAATGAATAAAGGAATCATTTATTTATCTAATAATATTATTATTTTGTGGTCCTCCACTATTCATAGTCCCTATAACGATAGTGCTTTACCTAAGAAAGCAACACTGTCCACTACATAAGATGAAAAAAGTTAGAAGAAATGAAGATGTTTTTGGCCAACTTGCCTTGTCCAAAAAAAAATTCTATCTCCATCATTTTCCTTATTCCTATTAATATCTCTCCAACAAGGTTCATTCTTCACAAGGAAGTTTGTTCCCAACTCTCTTCTATGAAAATTAGAACTTCAATTCCACTTCGCTTGGTATGGAGATGAACTAGCTAGTACGAGATAATTGATTCATCTTGTATGAACGAACTAGCAAGTAGCAATCAGCCACGTGGTCTTGTGGTATAGTGTCGGACTTATTATCTCTCAACTTTCATTTAAGTTGAGGGAATAAGTTCAAGAATATTCCACTAAATTAACTCTAAGCATGTAGTATTATACTATTGAAGCTCTGGTCAATGATGTGAGAGCTTTTCACTATTTGTACAGGTACAGTAGAAGAATACATTATATGTTGATGGAATGGTGAAATTCGAGTTTTCCAAAGGCTGTAATTATCAAAAATGGTAAAAGAATTTGTAGGAAAACCAAGTAAACTCACCATCAATGATTAAATTAGATTCCAATGGCATCAAGAAGCTGGGAGTGTTGAGAAACTGAAACCAATGAATTGGCAACAATAGCACCACTTGCAGCAACTGCTGGGACTCCAATGCCGGGAAAAGTAGAATCTCCACAACAATAAAGTTGTGGAATGGGTGTTGAATGTCCTGGAAAAGTATCTTGACCGGCTTGTATGGCTGGTCCATAAGTTCCTCTGTTCCTTCGTAGAAATCTTTGATGTGTCAATGGAGTTCCTACTAGTTTCACCTCACACTTCTCACGTCTGAAACCTGAGCCAAGTGCACGCTCAACAGCTCTCCACATTACCTGGTTTATTTTTATGAAGCATTAACTTGCGATAAGTAACAAAATTAAAGAATTGCTGTTGATCCTGTTAAAGACTCGGTTCTCCCAACTCCCAAGTCCCAGCAAGGTCCAATGGCGTGATTAAAAGAAGAAAAATAGAATATCTCATTCTAGTATTCTACTAGCAAGCACTGATAATCAATTACCTCTGATCGTTCTGCTTTAAGCTTTTTGTATTCTGCACTTCTGCGGTCAAGTCCTTCCCACAATTCAAATGGTTCAGTTCCAGGCATATAAGCATGTAAAATATGCTTCCCTGGTGGTGCAAGGTTCGGACTAAGTACACTGGGTACAGAAATTAAAACAACATTCTGATCAGCATCAACTCCTCTATCCCAGTCATTGACAACAATATGATGAATTCCCAAATCGTCACGTATACCCTGGAAATATGATGCTTAAAAAGTGGTTAGTGAGATGTATTGAGATAGAATATACATGGAGAGATCAAGAGTCCAAAACATAGCAACAACCAAAAAAAATGAGCTTTACAGAAATTGGACAAAATTATTCTATCATCAGTTAATTAAGCAGTAAGTGAAAGATTATTCAACTGCACATAATATGTTTTTGGCTTAACAAATATCAAACATGTATAATGTTTGACTAAGCAAACAACAATGTTTATAGTTAGTAATATGTCTCACCTCTGCATCAAAGCCTAGATGAAGATGCATGAATGATTCGCATTGCTGCGTTGCTTTAATCCTATCAATATATGACTTCGGAAGCTGGTCCCTGGGCAGAAGGTTTAAAGTGTCCCACATGGAGGCATTGCTGACAACAGCCTTTTTAGCACGTATGAACTGCAGCATAGACATATTCTTCAATATAAAAGTTGTTTTAATCCAATTTAATTTTTTCTATTACTCAAATTATATTCACCTGACCACCTTTCAGCTTAACTCCAGTCGCTTTACCATTCTCCACAACAATTTTTTCTACATGACTGCCTAGAGATAGTCGTCCTCCAAACTTTTCTATTCCTCGAACAAGAGCATCGATAATACCACCGCTTCCATCAAGAGGATATTCCAAAGTACAACCAGGCTTGTACCATTCTGCAAACATATAAATCTGAAAAAAAACGGAAGTCAACTAAAAAAGTCAGATTTAAAGGAACTATGTTTATATTGTATAATTGGTATATTTTAGTGGCATTTCACCCAAAATTTAAGTATGAAAATGAAACACTTTGTTTTTAGCAAAGCACATTTAGAATCGCATGACAGCTATGATACAATTACAGTCATTATATCATGACTGGTTGCATGCTAGATCAGACAACTTGAAATCTTAGAAAGGCAAAGCTAAAATCATGAAAATTCTTATGGTTACCATCTCTGCTGAGAGTATACCATTGGATTTCACCCCTGCAAGTAGGAAAGCCAGAAGGTCCACCCAATTACGAATAAAAGGGTCTTTAAGCTGCAATGAGTCCATGATTTCTGAGAAGGGTCGTAAAAGCTTAGGAGCACCAAAAGCTCCCTGAGGTCCCATTTCTACAAATGATTTCAATAGTGAAGGGGCATATCTAGTGGCAGCAGTGGAAAGAACACCCAAATCTCCTCTGATTGATAAAGGAGGCAGAGCCATAGCAGCAGCAGATAAAGGAAGTATGGCATCCTGCAGCCAAATTGCAATATGAATTTGAGTAAAAGCAAAAATCAATGGAAAAAACTTTTTATATCCTACAATTGATCTGAATTTAAACATTGACAATGATGAGAAGAATTATTGGTACTTACAAGAAGCTTTTTCCACTCTTGCACAGCATTTTGGCTAGCATACTTTTCAAGGTCCTGAAAAAAACTAAAAGTTAGTCAGGATAACGCCCTTAGGGCACAAAGCTCTTCAAAATGATAACCTCATTGCAGAATCCTTTTGTCAACTTTGCTAGAAAGTATGTATCAAGAAACAATGTCAGAAATATTTTCAAAGACAACTTTCTACAAGGATCATGCAAAAGAAGATCATCATTTTAACATCAAATAGAAAAATTCCACTGACGGAAACTTTTTTCTAGCTCAGTCTAATAAGAAGCACAGATGACAGATCCTTGAGCTGTTTGCCAACTAATAAGTCAGATTGACTAAGAACATGAACATTTAGTCATTTTACCACTTTCCAAACACTTGTTTTATTGGCGATTGGTGTTTCAAGGTTCAAAACAGTAAACAAGATGCACACGAGGTCTTAACAAATCAGTCATTGCAAAATCATTATCTGTTCTTCTGCAGACTGCATAGCTCAACCAGGCAAAATTAAACATAAGAGAACATTTGGAATTGGGATGCCTACCCATCTTAAAAAATGTAATTTACAGTATAAAATAAATATGGAAAATAGAGAAATATCAAATCACATTATAAATAGTATGAGAAAGGCTTAAATTAAGAAAATAAAATATCTAATAAATGGGCAGTACACCTTGTAAAATTCAGTTGGGCCAATGCGTGATAAGAATTCGCCTTCAGGAATGTATACCATCCAAGAGTCATATTTCGCACATTCAACTGATTCACCCAATGCATCCAGGACCTGCAACTCAAATATATATAGTATTCATCAAAATAAAGGATGAGTGTCTACAAACTATAACTATTACTATAAAACTTAGGAGTCAGATTAGAATATGAAACGCATCTAAGATGACATTATCTTGACTTGTTTACCACATAAATCTCAAAATTTCTCTAAATTTACCCAAACTAGCTGCTGCAGTTTTCACAAAGAGCACTTCCTCAATCAAAATAAGTGTTCATGAAGCCAAAGCTGAGTGAATGACTGAATGCAACTACGAAAAGTAACCTTAAAACAACAAGAAGAAGGAGAGTACAAAAAGAATTGCTACTTCTTTTCCTTTCTTTGGATCATATCGAAACTATAAAATGACTTAAGACTACACTGTGGACAAGCTGCGAAGTAAAGAAAATGCAATACTTCATAAAAGAAAAGAAAAAGGGGTAGTATATGAAGACCTGTGCAAGAGGATTGGCCTGAAGACCTCGTGACTGAAAACCAGAGAACAAAGAAGGACCAGAATCAAATTTGTAGCCTTTAATATCAAAAGAATGGGCAGCACCACCAGGCTGATCATGACTTTCCAACACCAAAACATCCTCATTGTATCTTGCAAGAAGTCCCGCGCAGCATAGTCCACCAATACCACTCCCTATCACAACAACATCAGCCTCTGCTTTCCCTGCAATTCATCAAACTCAAACTTGTTGAATCAATTAATAATTCCATAAAAGGAAATGTGAATTTCATAACTTAATTACTACTTAACTCTAGCAGAGCAGTTAAGTTAACTAACCCAAAGGAAGAAATGAAAAAGATGAGTAAATCAAAGCAAATTGCAAATGAAGTGAGGGCAAATGGAGAGAACCTGGAACAGTTTTAGGAGGCTTGACAGAGAGGGAGCCATTGGAAGAAGAGTCGTTGGAACTTCGCGCCAAAACAGACTGTCGTCTGGAAATTGTTGGATATTTGAAGCCTTGGAGCAAGGGACGCCCAAATTGAAGACCCAATTCCATGGGAAAAGTGTTGAAAGAGTTGAAACTTGAAACCAACGAACAAAAGTTGCGATCAAAAACAGTTTAACATAGATTGAGAGATAGGCGTTGGCGCTCATGTTCATGGGTGGGTCTATTACCAGTCTTGTTGTTTCTGCTAAAGAAAGTAGCCACGTCATTCCCAAGTTCGTAGCCCACGTGTTTCAGAATTGGGATCAGCCATTAGTCCGTTATCTTCCCACATTCCATACTCTTTCCAAGCACAGCAATTTTTAAAAGCTCGGCCTTCTTAATTAATATTTATTAAAATTATATATTTCATATGGGAATAATGAAATATATGATGAATTATTGCATCCACGTATTATAAGCTCAACTGACAGATACATGTAATGAGATTTCCATTGGGACTAATACCCACTTAAATATTACTCAATGTTATTAGTAATTTTAATTAAGGGCATCAAATCTGAATTCTGATAGGGCAATGTCCAACTCAATAACCTTTGGATAACATACTTTTAATTTAATTGAAGGCACTGCAAAACAAATCCAAAAGGGTTCCCCACCAACATTCAATTTTCACCATTCCTCCAAATCACTGCAACAGGCAACAGGCAACAGGGCAAGCAATGCCTTACCAAATTATCAATCAGTCAAAATACTCATAACATGCTTTCCTTCTCTTCTCTTCTGCACAAATCACAAACCAATCTATAAAAGCAGAGCCCTGTACTAGGAGGCTAGGCTATAGACAAAATGCTAACTAGAGTCTACACATAATGTGTGCACTGCTCACCACCTCATGTATAATAACTCCGTAAAAGCAGACGCTTAAAAGAGCTCTGCATTTATATTTACAGTTCCAGCTAAAGGGGGAAATCGACCCATGGCATCAGAATATCCCAGTACCCAGTCGAGTCAATGGCAGATATCAGACGATATCCATAGCACCTCAGTCAGACAAAATCCATTACGACTTGTGGCATTCATAACAAGTGTTGCTGTACCATTCTTAAAGTGACAAACCTACTATTTCTCTTTGTTTCTTGTTCCTTCTAATCTGAAACATCTTTGATCACGATCAAGATCTTCAATCCACCAAGTATTAACGATTGGATTTCTTCAACCAACCAAGTATTAATTACAACGATATCTGCAACCTCCAGGTCTACTGAACCTTTCCCCTACTTTGCCGCTGAAACACTGATTACACCTTATCATGGGTCAAGCAAAACCAGACTGCCTCCAGCAAAAAGCAAGTGCATGCTCAAAAACTTTAAGAACTTGAAGTCCCTAAGCAATTTGCTGCAAAACAATGACAACCAGAGAATGACTATAATAACTTCACAAAAACCATGGAAATTTTTTAATAAATTGAACATTTCATGCAGCAAGATATGAAAATGAAGTGAGTTAGAGGCTTTTTTCCCAACACCTCTAAAGGAAATTATCTTTCATGCGACAAGATGGAAATAAAACTTGCTAGTTGCTATTCCTCAGGAATAACTTGATAGATCAGTTATGCGGAAATCAGACATGAAGATAATCCCAATATTATACAAACTACTATACATGCTTTTAAGCTTGATCAAGTATTAGCCTACTACCAACCATTCTGAATCACAATAAACCATGACATTGGTAAAACAGAAAAATTCACAGTAATTAAATGTTTATGCTTACCATTTTAAAAATTCACTACGAACCAGAACTTGATTTCTGCACCCATACTTGTTTCTGCAAATTAAGGGAACAAATATCAGATACTGGGTTAGTTAAGAATAAACAAGAAAGATAAACATGCTTATGGGCTAGTTTCAACCACCTCATGAGAACCATAGCCAGTAGCACTGCCTCTTTTCCCAGGCTTCCCATCACCAACAGAAGATCCATCGGCAACTGCTCCACGACGACCAACATGTTTATGGAATCCTATATAATTTTTTGTTTAAAACCAATTAATGAAATGCTAAACTTACAAACAAGTACATGATAGACAGAAAAGTTTGTTCAGATTCTGAAATGAAGACTAACCATTATCTAAAGAATTATTACGTCCACCTCCAACAGATTTAACTTGCACACTCCCTGTATTTGACAAATCAACTTTAGTATCACCATAGCCTCCTGGATAATTGTATGCATAAAATGAACATCAAAATATACTCTCATTGAAAGAACTTTGGGTTTTCCACAGTTGTTGCTATTTGCTAAGCACATGATGTAAGTGCATTTGCATTAGTGTCGTCATAGCAATCAACTCCACATAATGGAGAATCCAAAGGAAAATGATGTTCCCAAGGAACAAATACTACCAGAAATTAAAACACCCATACCTTCTGAAGAATCTAAAGGTATCTGCGCAGACTGAGAAGAAGCTGATGACAAGGACTCATCACTTGCATGTGATCCATCAGAACGGCGAAGCGTCCATACTCCACGATCTGGCCTATCTTTGTTCCTACCACGTCTTTCAAGCTTCTCGATACCATGAAAGTCATTCCCACCACCCTTATCATCTGAAGCACCATTTGCATCTCTCAAAACAAATTGTGCATGTGAATGCCGAGGAGGTCTTCTATCCTTTTCCAAATTTGAGGCCTGAATTTGCTGCTCTGACTGGACACCAGACAATTGACTTTGACGAGCATCCTTGTTAAGAAGTATTCCTCTGATCATTCTGCCTTCCTGTCGGAAATTTTGTTTGGTTGGAGTTGAACTAAGTATGTTTTTAATTGGAGATGTGACATTCTGTTGATGTAACATGCTCCCAGCCACCTGTGCAGAGAATCATTCTCATAAGGGATGTAACATTCAACAACATGGTGATAGAAAACTATTACTCCTGACAGCATATAGCCTGACAACAATGGGTAATAAGGCACTTAATGCCACATATCTAAACCAAGCCAACAATATGTCAAGCAACAAGTATATAAGACAAGAGGAGCCCTGATTCTTTTCCAACAGGGTACACAAAAATGCAACCACCCCCCATCCACACACAGAAACCAAAAAAAGAAAAAAAGAAATCTCCGTCTCCCTGAGTATGCAAACATGCACCCTATGCATCACAAGCTTCCATCAGAACAAATAATTAAAAATGAGAAATGTACCACGACATAGTGACTGAACTTCTAAAAAATAATAGAAAGAGGAAGAAGGTGCTCACATGAGAAATATCTTTCTCTTTCCCTTTCAAAAGCAGAACTTTCTTTTTTCCAGCATCAGTAATTCCAGAAACCCCTGGAAAAGAGAGAACAAGAAATTTATGTTCAAAAAATGAAATATGACAATGCAGCTGCAAAACCAATGTAAGAAAAATTTAGAATGATTTATGGTAGGCATTTATGCAGTATCACCCATACCACTTTGCTCCTCAGATATTTCAGTTCCGACAGGCTTGTCAGAAAGTTGCTGCTCATCCTTTCTAGAAACCAGAATGTAAGCTGACTTATCTTTGCCACTTGCATTTTTCAAACTATCCCTCAGAACATACTGCCACCATACAAGACAAAGTATTAGTGATCCACAAATTTCCAACATCTTACAAAGAAATCTATCATGGATATAAAGATGATCAAAATAGATTTATTTAATTATTCAATAAGAAAAGAAAATTCAAAAGCAAATGGATCAATAATATACCCAATTGTATATATCATCATCTTTACTAGACAAATAAAACTTACTGCCCAAAACTTTTAAAAAGGTTAGATAATGCACTCTAATATGTAAATTAAACACCAGAAGTTTTCATAATTTTTCTTTAAGGGCCAAGTATGTATGACAATTACACACATGCAGTACACAAGATTTAGTAGTTGTAAAAGTACTACAAAGAGAAGATGGAAACATGTTAATTCATAAAACATTTGATGGTTTTGGCTAAATTAACCAGATATATGCATACCATTGTAGTGGAACCCCTTCTCTTTTCAGAACCTCTTTTAGATGATCCAGAACTTGGACTTATACCAGATGACCCACCAGCTCTTCTGCTTAGTTTCCCATTAGACAGTGACCTCTGTAATAAATTAGTACAGTAATTAAGTTGTATATGATGAACCATTGACACAAGTAGTTCAAACAAAAGCACTAAAAATAACTCAGAAACAAATACAATCGATAAATAAAATGAAATAAAACAGGAAGGCAAGTTGAAAAGACAAAAATACATCAAAAAGGTGGCAGGGGACAACTATTGAACTTTTAGGTAATATATTTCATCATTCATTCTCAGTTATAATGATAACATTAATTGATATTAACATGGTATTTGCACTATAATATCACTCTTATAGCCAACAAATCAAAGAAAAGCCTACTCAGTTTCTCTACAGCTTGATAAGAAAATATACTTACATATAATAGCATAACAGAAATGCTCATTATTAACTAACCACAAAACCTTTATAAGAATTACAACTTCTTACCCTTGATCCGCCCTTAGCGGCTCTTTTCTGTCTGACAAAATCCATTAAAGGTGTAACTATGGGAGTATCCTTTGGTACACCTGAAAAGACATTGATGGCATGACAACAAAATATCAATACATAGATACACCAAAAATTTCATCATTTAACTGAAATACAAAATGTTCTTTTCCTCCTTCCATTTTTCGATACAATAACTTCACAAAAGTGCAGATGTGAATAAGGTTTGTATGACTAACCAGCTCTTTCTGCTTCTTTTCTTTCCAATTGTATCTCTGCACTAGGAAGGTTCTCAACTGGTTTTGCAAGAAATTCAAGGAACTCCAAATACTCGGGATCTAGATGTTCATCAAGAAATACTTGTATTTATGAACAGGAAAATGGCAGCATCCATAGTCAACATGAAATCTATGTTAAATTTGAATTCTACTGGAAGAAATCAGCTTATTACCTTTGCCTATAGTCCCTTCACGACCATCCTTTTTAGACCACTGCTTTGGAACCCGTTGGGAAGGTGCATACTCGACAATAGTTTTAAATTGGATGCCTGAAAAGATAAGCAATAGTTATACTTTAAAATCCATGTCTAGCATAAGTTTACTGCAAGCATCACATCTTCATATAGGTTAACGAAAACATATTAATCATTAAAAATTAGAGATCCTACATAAGCTTGTCTCAAATACTATATATAAATTCCAACATCTCGAAACAAACACATAGATTTCCTTCCAAGCTGTTAGTTAAAAGAGAGGATTAGATTCATTAGACTCATGAGGCCAAAAAAAGATTCATTAGACTCTTGGAGGGGGGAAATATGATCCAGTTCCAATGAAAACAAATACTAACAATTTTGCTGATAAAAAGGTTACAACATAAGTCTCTTTGAAGTTCGTGAATTACCTTTCTCATTAACAAAAACATGCCCATTAAAGAACTCTGCAAACTCTAAAACATCCTCGGACCTCTTGAAGTCTATGTATGCTCTGGAACAAGACTGATGCTTTTGACTGCAAATCATTATAAAAGTAAGATATATAATAAGATAAAAGCTTTCACTAAGTGCTAACTCTGGAATTCTGGTATGTAAAATTAAAGAAAACTACAATGGTAAGATATTCAAAACCGACCAGGTAAAACAGTCTCGGTAGCATATTCAAAACCGACCAGGTAAAACAGTCTCTAAAGTCTCCACAGTATATGAATGATTTATTCATATATGATCCAAAAGGGCTTAGAACATGGCACAGTCTTTTTCCTTTCCAATAAATTTAGTTTAAAAGGGAACCATAGCCCTTTTCTTGGAGGACTAGAAAATTTTGTGATAGGAAAGGGGAAGGCTCCTACTAGAGGAGACTGAAACAAGACCTTAACCAAGCAGAGGAAGGCCAAATATATGAAGCAAAAGACAGAAACCCATTTAGGAGAGACCACCATAAGGACATAATTTCCAAACAAGAGATCAAAATAATAACATCTATTAACAAGTAACGCTACATCTCTATAAGTGCCAAAAACAGCATTATACAGTAAATGCAAATACAAAACCCCAGAGAAACCAGTAAATAAAGGAAAACACAATTCAATTATGAAACCAAAAAAATAAAAGACCCATTAACAAAATCAGAAACAAGAAAATCAATGAATAAATAATGGGAAAAAAGGTCCAATCAAAGAATACAATTTTCAATTTAAAAAAAAAAAGACTTCAAAGAGAAACTAACTTGTTCTTCCCGGGGCGAAAGGAGAGCCAGTTGTAACGGCCAGCAAAGGCAGTATCGACTTGTTCGACGAACATGGACTCCGTAATCCCGGGCGGCAAGTGGCGGAGAACCACCTTGGTTCGATCCAAAGTCCCCTTCATGCCTTCCAAAACCCTAACCCTAGAAACCCCAAGTCACAAAAAAATTCCACCCTCTGAAAAACCTTCAGCGACTGTGTCTGTTAAAAGAAAAAAAAAAAAAAAAAGAAGGCTACGGAAATAAAAACGCAAAAATCACTATGAGATCACATCTTCTATAAACGGGGTTAGTAATCGATCGAATAGCGAAGCCCTAATTTTTGCGAATTGAAGCCCAAATCGCCATGCAAAGAGTGTAACAGAGAATGAAAGAAATAAATTTTATTTTACAAGAAATTTAAAATGGAAAAGGATTTTAAGAGAAGGTTTTTTTTTTTAAATATATTCCGGCTCCGGCTGTTTCGTCATTTTTTACATAATTTTTTAGTAGTAGTAATAAAAATTAGGAAAGACTAGATAGAGTGAAAGACTGCTGCTAAACTCATTTTATTTTTATTAAATTTATTTTATTTATTTAATTTAAATTATTAATATTAATAAATTTAATTTTGTACTGAATCTAATCTAACTAACGTAGCTGCGTAGGTTTGTCAAACAGTTGAGTGCATCGCTAAACATTACGTATGTGCGCAGTGCGCACATCGCACCACGCGTTACTATTTATTTATTTTACTACTATTTATTCTCCTTTATTGATTTTGAATTTTACTGGGCAATAAAGGAAAAATAAGGTGGATGATCTCAATTGTTTTGGTGAGTGATTTTCTTTTTTTTAATAAAAATTTTTGAAACAAAATAATGGTTTTTGAGGAAAAAAAGAGAAAGAAAGAAGCAATCTACTGGTTCTTGTAAAGAAGAAACCCAAATATGAAATATATTTATTTCTAGTTTCTAGAAGTAATAGTCAGTCCATGAACATCAACATTCAACCATATCATATTTTAATTCATGTGACAAATGTAAAAGGGATCGGTTTGATAAGTTAATTAATATAATTAATATAAATGACACAATTAAATGTTTCTTACTCTACCCCCAAAATAGTAAATGTTTCTTATCTTACCAAAGTGCTTGGCATTTACCAAAAAAGAAGAAAAGAAATCAATAAAGTGGATAGTATAAAAAATAAATTAAACATTCATGTTTTGAACTCGAGTTTGAGCTATTATGCTATAGGCATGGTACATCTACCAGTTTTTTTTCTAAAAAAAAAGAAAAATTAGTAGATGCACCATGTCTTGTAATTTGTGTGTGTTTATTTGTATATTTGGTAGGTAGATGGTTTATTTATCGCAGTTTTTTAGTTTGAATTGATTTCTCATGAACATATAAAGATTTATTCAAATGACATTTCACATGTTCTTACTAAAAAAAATTCATGTTTTGATTCTAGTGAAAAAAAAAAAAAAAGGAACAGCACATTCTTTTTTTTTTTTTGGAAGCATCCATGAAATATTATTTGTATAGATAAAATTTCCTTAAAGATGAATAGAACCTTACTAATACCATATATATATATATATTTATAAATTCATATATTCGGTAGTCACATTAAGATTCAATTAATTTGAGATTGAGATGCATCGCATTGGAATCAGATAAAATTAAGCTCTCCCTACATATATATAATATCTTCTTTATTTATAAGCGCATTGAACTCTTTCTCATCCATTACTTATATGTATGTATATGAGTCAAAATATATGCACTTTCGTGAATGGCATTCTTTTCTATATTGGTGTATAGACTAACCTAATATATTAGTTGAAGCTTACCACTCGTCATCTCATTTTCTAATTTTGGGTTTTAGTAGAATCTGATTCATGATCTCAAGATAGACTTCAAAGCATTTTTAGGTTAAGCCATATATTATACTATTAGTATGATTGACTGAGTTATGGCCATCATAATTGAATGTCCATTAGGTGTTTCATTTTTCATTGTCTTAATTTGTATCTAATCTAAAAGAGTAATAGAATATAGTCTTTCTCAAAATTTTAGCCACCCCACACCCTCCTACTTGTCTTTCATTTCTCCTAGTTTTCTTTCTCAAGTTTTTTATTGCTCCTCCTTCTCCTTCGGAGGGAAGTCTTGATTTTAGTTTTTGTTTAGGCTAAATCTCAATTTAGGGCCCAAACTTTGCATGTAAGCTCAAATAAGGGTCAAAAAACACAATTTCAACAAATTAGAAGAGATATTAAGTATTTTTTTTTACAAATTAGGTTCTCTTTACATGAAAACCAATGCTTATTGTGCATGCACATTAATTGTGATAGAAAAATGATGTTATTATATTAATTAAAAATCAAACCATATTAATCTAAATTAATTCAATAAACGTAGTATGATATATAATTTTCCCATTCTTTTTAATTTATATATATCTCACACACTAATATTAACTAACAAACTGTACAATTTTTCATAATTTACTAAATATGTATTTTAATTTGTTGAAATTGTATTTTTGGCCCTTATTTGAACTTATTTGAAAAGTTGAAGTCCTTATTTGAGTCTTCAACCTTTTGTTTATTAATTTAGTTTATCTCGAATAAAGTCCCTCGTATATGTAAATTTGTAGGGTTTAAAAGTCTTAAATATGTTAATCAGAGATGATGATTTTGTTTTATGATTTATGGGTCATTCCAGGGGTTCTTCGATTTCGAATTAATCACTTTTTTGTTGCTAATAAAATTCTTATGTATAGAAGGAAAAACAAAAGGTGATGGACATGGTAGAAACTTATAGAGAGTGTTCATAACTCAAAGTAATATTTAGAACTATTTGAATCATGAAGCAATATCTAAAATGGGTAATGAAGTTTTATTTTGATCTATTATTATAATATATATATATATTTCATATAATCAATAAGTTCATTTGTATAAATAAAAAATACACATTTCCTTTTGAAAAAAAGAGTAATGTATAGAATATAATTATAAATACATGCTACTTTGGGTTAAGCAATTAAGGACTTAAGGTATTGATTGCAAAAACAAAAAAAAGTACATAAACATTGGATTCCATTGTACCATTGCCAAGAGCAAGAAGCTCAATCAACCATGTGACAGCATTAAAGATGGTGCATAAATTTTGTGTATAGTGTGATCATTTAACGTATAAAATTATTGAGAACTAAGAATTGATGTTCATGATAGTATTACATTCTTGTGTGAATTCTTATATTACAAAGTAATAGTATTATCCTATCATATCGATATTTATTGGGTTGAATGGAAAGAGTTCCATGTCACTTAATCAAGGTCTTGCTTAGATTATTATGAATGAGAAAATAAGTGTCGAGAGAGTTTCATTTAATTAGGATTCGAGACGGGTCAATTATGGACTAGTCGGTATCAAATGTAATTTTGAGAAGTCCTAATATATTTGAAAAAAAAAATTGTTAATCTGAACTCAAACTTGTGAATAGTTGAAAATGAAAGTTCAACTACTAATAAGTGGTTGGTTCAAGTGATTGGATACTTTTTTACCATGATTCTAAGTTCGAGTCATTTGAATATTAAAAACTATTGTCACAACGATAGCTTTACTCTAAAATATCCGATCCTGACTCAAATAAGATTAATTTTGTAAATATACCAAAACAAAGTCTCAACTTTGTAACTGATTACGAAGGGAGTGGGTGACAATATATTGTATTGAGATACTAACCCAATTTTTTATTATTAAAAATTAAACTCCATTATTACTTGTTACTTGCAAGTAATTTTTGTGCTCAAATTTTGATAGGTCATATACTAATTTTGGAGCTCCACAAATCAAAGGGAATTAAATTTGCCAATAATTTTGCTTACCTCAAAATAAATTTGCAATATATTACGCCAAATCTTGCAAGATTTTGGATATTTACAATGACAACCTCATATTGACAGAGACAAATTTCACACAATAACAAATTTAACCCAATTTTTTAGAATTACACATGTTACATGACAGGAAAAAAGAGAGAAAATTCACTGTCAAAAACTTTTTTTTTTTGTGGTTCAATAAAATAAAAGACAAATTAAAAACAAAAAATTGAATTCAATAAGGTCGATGGAAAAAGGTAAAAATTGAAAAGAAAAGGAGAATGGTAAAAAATTGGGAGGGTATAAATAGAGAAAAATAGAGCATCAAAGAGTCCTCTTGGAGTAGGGCTTTGGTCTCTCATTGACACTCTTCTCCACATAAAGAGGGCAGCAGACTTTTGCATCTCTTCTCTGCCCCCTTTTGCTTAGCTTCTTCACCTGCCACTCTCTTCCTCCCTTTCCCCTTCATCGAAGTAAGTCTTTGGTTTTCAAACTTCTCTTCTTTCTTCTTATCTCTGTATTTATATGTATACGTTGGATTGTTGACTTTGAAGAAATTTTGTTTGTTAAATGATAATGGATGAAGCAGGGTTAAGAGAGGTTGAATATATGATGGGAGAGAGAATCCCACCTGGGAGTTATTTCCAGTACCCGCCTCCAGGCGTCCCTGCTTCTCCTCACAGGCCTTCTTCTATTCCTACAGATCGTGAAAGGTTGTTTCTTTTTTTCTTTTTTTGGTTTTAATTATTACTGTAATCAATCCAATCCCATGTTTATTCTTTTTCTTTTGGTTAAGTTTTGCTTTAATTATTGATGGGTTTTTGTTTGATTGGTCTAAAAAATTGAGCTTTCTTTGTTCTTGATTGATGCGGTTTCTTGAGAGTTGGTCCATGGAAAAGCTTACCCTTTTTCTGTTCCTATGTAGTTTGTCTATACAATTGATTCTTTAAGGAAAAGTTTATGTTTTTTCAATCGGTGCTTATATTCTTGCTTAAGGAGATTTACGTGTTTGTGTGTTTGTTCTTTATGTTCTATATTATCTCAGTATATATAGTATAATAGTACTATATATTATTGTTATCTTCAATGTTAACTTACATTCAAGTAACAATGGCAGATATTTAGCTGAATTATTGGCCGAGAAACAGAAGCTGATACCTTTTACTCAAGTTCTGCCTATGTGCACCAGGCTTCTTAATCAAGGTTTCTGAATCTTCTGTTTTCCTTCTTGTCCACTCTAAGATTCATTAGAAGTTTTAATTTTTATTATTAGATTCTGGGGTGCTGTTTCACTGGTTGAATAAATGGCATTCTTAGATTAAAACAATCTGTGTCTGTTCATGTTACATATGCATCGCTCAAGGATGTCAAATCTTGTGCCTAAAGCTATGATTTGAATCCATGATCTAATTCAACATAAGTTTCAAAAGGTAAGCTTATCAAGGGGATCTTTTTGGGAGTTCTACTGCAAAGCATATACCAAACATAAATGATAAACCCCTTATGATGACCTTTCGCTCTATTGGCAATTTGAACAACCTCTTGAGTCACTTTTGCTTTTTCTGATGTCACTGCAGAGATCAGACGGGTCTCAGGTCTTACTCCTGGTTTTGTGGATCAGGAAAGATTTGAGCATGATAGTCCTTTTAGGTCGTTTGGTCATAATCCCAATGGTAGACCGATGGATTTGGAGGGATGGTCTGTTATGCAAACAGAGGTAATGCTATTTAATTGTTACATACTCACTTTGGTGTGTTTATATATGTATATACCTTATAATTGCTTACCAGTCTAATATTGATTCTTAACATGAATTATCTTTGGACTAATAATTGGCTTTTAATTAATGTTAAATAAGAGGAAAATGAAATCTCATTTATATGATTCTTGCTTCAGGACAATGGGCATCTGCAACGAGTTGCTCCAATTCAAGCTGCATCAATGGGTTGGCCTGGTTTGCCAGGAGTCCCTACAACACCAGTTGTAAAGAGAGTTGTTAGACTTGATGTGCCTGTGGATAAATATCCAAATGTAACTTATCTTGAAATTTTGAGTAAGTTTTCCTTTATTTCTAAAAAAGAACAGTTCTAATTCAGAGGCTTTGCAGTATAATTTTGTTGGCCGAATTTTGGGACCAAGAGGAAACTCCCTGAAGAGAGTTGAAGCCGTGACTGAGTGTAGAGTGTACATAAGAGGCAAGGGTTCTGTCAAGGATTCTGTAAAGGTAAAGTCTATCATGAATGCTTTAATGTCAACATGTAATTGTGGTGCCACAGTGTTAGTTTGAGATAAACTATAGGAGGAGTCTTTTAAGCTGCTTCTTGCTCGGTTATTGGTGCATGTTCTAATATAATGGAAGTTTCTATTGTTATCTCTTGCAAATTGGAGTGTGGCTCAGCGCTGGGCTAGTTTTAGGAGTATAGGAGTATCCTACTTTACGGTCTGTTCTCTTAATCTTATTCTAGAGAAACTGAGTAAGGGTATTTTAAATTGTAGGTGACTTGAAAATTGCTCATCTAATTTTGTATATCATGGTGATGTCTATCTCCATATGCATTTCACATACTTAATTTTTATTTAGTATTTCAAAATTTTAGCACTAGTAACTGTAATGATCAATATAATAATCACTTTTTCTGAATAAAGTGACAATGTCTCCAAATACTGTCTTACATAAGCAAGTTCTCACATGATTAAAGACAGGTCATCCCTAGCTTAGAGAAATGCATATCAAAGGGAAATTTAAAGAGTATAGGAAGATTTCCACTCTCGAATTGCAATTTTCATTTTGAGATTTACTTCTAATATCAAGAACCTTTGATGTTTGCTTCTCTAATTATTCCTTTATACTTACTTTGAATTCTCACAATTGGCTGTTGACATTTTCTATAGGAAGAGAAACTAAAAGATAAACCTGGATATGAACACCTTAATGAGCCGCTACATGTGTTGGTGGAGGCTGAATTTCCCGAGGATATGATAAATTCTCGTTTGGATTATGCTGTTACAATACTAGAAAACCTTCTGAAGCCTGTGGTATGATATGATGCAATTTGCCCTTTTTTATGTTACCCTTCCTTTCTTTTTGTTCTAACTCCTCCCTTTTCTACAATCTTCAGGACGAATCCTTGGATAACTATAAGAAACAGCAGCTTAGGGAGTTGGCTCTGCTAAATGGTACATTAAGGGAAGAGAGCCCAAGAATGAGCCCGAGTATGAGCCCTAGTATGTCACCGTTTAACAGTACAGGAATGAAACGAGCCAAGACAGGAAGATAACCTTAGACATGATGAATCTTGGTTTGGTGCTGGTTTACTGCATCTGATTAATTCAAAATCCTGATGGCTTTCTGATGGATTAGTTTCACCATAACTTAGGGAGGTTGAGTCAGGAAGGGCTAGTCAAACTCCTATCAGTTTTGTGCAAATGATGATTTTGCATCTGGGTTATCTTCTTCATTGATCCCTGTTCTTTTCATGTATCATTCCCGATAAAGTTGACTTCTCTACTCTCATTAGTTAAAGTAACCTATTCCCTAATTTGTTTAGCCACGTTCTTTCTGCTTCTGCGTCTCGTAACCTCTAATGTACTTGGAACATTCTTTGCACTGACAATCTTACTATATGTTATGCATATCGCTTTGTATGCATGCTCTTCAGTATAAAGATACAGTCATTGTATTGTATTTTGACTTAATAATAAGTATTATTCTCTTTCTTTGGTTTATTTGATACGTCTCTGGAAGCAACTGAACAGATCAATATGTACTAGTTATGCTAAATTGTTTCCATTCATGCAAAGAGTTGGTCACGGCAGATGCTTGTAGGAATTTGTTTCACGGCGACTGAAGTGGTAAGCTATGAATTAGATCTGACCTGATTCTGATTCTGATGTGTATTAGCAATGCCCTTCTTACATGAGTATTCTTTGTGGCTGAAGTTACCAATTGGGGTTAAAAATAATACGAATTTTTGGAATGGGGGGAGTTTCTTTCTTCCACCCATTGCCGTTTCAACAAAGGGTCACTAATCATGTGGTCATCTTCGAAGGGTTCATTCATTCTAAAAGTTGGTGCTCATCTTTTTGCAACTTTTGCTTGAAGTGCATAACAAGGTTGAAGCCCTTATTTGCAGACTTCTGTGCAATATAATCCTTCTTTTTTCGTTTTTAGCACAAGGAATTCTGAGACACACCAACTAACTTTTAACATCAAACTTCTTATTTAGAAGGAGAATCAAGTATCAACCCCGATACTATCAACATATCAATATATTTAATATTGTGAATGAACATGAAAAAATCACTCTTTACAAACACCTCTCAAGCATCTTGTACAAAATGGTATCCATCACCATTCTAATTAGGTACAAAACTTAAATTTGTCGGAAATTTCATTTCAATATATATCATTACAAATACTACAGCTTGTGGTTGAAAAATTATCTGATCTCACCACAGGATCATATGCCTAAAGCCTGATGTTGACTGTGAAGACAAATGAGCTTTCTAAGCCATTGATGCCATTTCAGCCTGCAGATCACAGAGCAAGAAAACAAAATGTCAGTGGCTAAAAGAACAGCATTACAGGATGCTAAAATGCAAAACCAGATAGAATCAAATTGATGAGTATGATCAGATAAAAAAATCAATAAATCAGGCAGCTACTGGTAAGAATCAACATGAAACAGTCTTAAAATGAAAATCGAGAGCAAAACAACTCCAAGGCAAGGTCTATATTTCACAGCAATGATGAGATTCAGCTCTACTGTTACAAAATTGTCAATTCTCTACTGTGTTGAACGGATAGATATGTTTTGACACAGATGCACATCGACAGACTTGATGTTGAGGTTGAGCCCAATACAGTGGATCCTAAAGTTCTAGAGTAGTGGAAATGATTACAATCTGTCTAACCATATTTATACTTATTGAACATTTAAATTGAGCCTTTACATGGTGATCATAAAAACATGAATAATGAAAAAAAATTTCCTCACAAACAGAACAATGAATGCATTTCAAACTCAGTAACTGAAAACCAGAAAGACAAATTTATGAACACACCTCAAATTGGATGAGCTCAGTTCTCAATGATGCTGTCAGTCCCGAAGGCCGAGTTCGACCTCGAGCTCATCATCTTCTTCAAACAACTTCAATAGACGGGCATATTGTTCATCTCGTTTCTTTTTTTGCCAGAACTTGAAAAGGAGAAACGAAATCAACCCTAGTGCAGCAAGCCCAAGCAATATGAGAACTACCTTGGTCCCAGTATTACTGCTTGCATTAGACTTGGTCTTTGAGCTATTTTTTGAACTTGTAGAGTCATCAGAGATACCTGAAGGAAGGAAACAAATTTGAAAAAATAGTTTAACACAAATAATTTGCTAAGCATGCAGCATAAAGAACAATCCCTATTCTAAAAGTCTGCCACAGCAGCTTAATCAGTCTTCAAATCAAGCTCAGCTGCAAAAAGGTCATTTTAAATAAGCTAAAAAGCAAGTACCCAAATAATAAGGAGTAATTAACCATCTCCATTATGCTGTATGCAACGAAACTAAACTGTAGTTTCAAGCAGACTCCATATTAAAAAAATTTCATAGAATTGAAATCGTATTAACTATTAACTATGTTAAGTTTGAAGAACAACTTAAGTTTGATCAAGCTTCATAAATCCTTATTGCCAATTTATACCGCTAAAAAAATAAAAATAGCAGATTTATGATAAAGTTTGAGATTCATAACAGCAATTTGAGATCAACAACATTACTTGCACCTTTTAGTTCTTTCTCCAAACTACAAAATCTAACCCAAGGCAAAATTGTGGTAATTGCATTTTAACAACAGCAAGATAGCAAATTTTATTGGATTTGATAATAATAAGAAATTTCCTTTCCACATCCGCTCGCAAAGGGGAAAAAGTGCTTTGCTTTTACGTTCATTCGATGCTAATTTTCTCAGCAACCAAACAGAGTATCAAAAATTACTAAAAGCTAACAAATTGAAGCGATCCCATGAACTAATCAAATAAAAAAAAAAGGAGAGATTCGCATGACATCAATACCAGAAGTAGTTCGATCTCGATTAAAAAAATAAACTACGCAAATTAACAATTCGAATAACTTAATTTTCATGCAATTAAGAATTGGAATTCCGAATAAAACAATTAAGATATTTCAATTTAAAAAGAATAAAATTCCTATCATAAAACAAAAACATAAATCGAGTATAGATAGATCTAGGAATGAAACCTGAAATAAATTGTAGTGAAACGGAAGCGAAAAACAATAGAAAACGCAGCGATCTACTTCTGGAAATTTCAGTCATTCTCTCAATCTCTCTCTCACGCTTGGCGGAGAAAGAGGAATCGGTCTTTTTTTCGCCCTTCAAAGCGAATTTGGTTCTTTGTTTTTTCAAAATTGTCTGCGACAAAGAAGCTGTTTTTGCAATACTGCCCCTCGATACTTTTAATATTCCAAATCGAACTTTCCGCCTGCAGTTTTTGTTTTTCTTTTCCTTTTCACCTTCTTTAATTTAATTAAACTTGGCGAATTATTATAAAGTGTAAGAGGAACTTAAAAAGGACTTACAAGTGTAATTGCTTTAGATAATTCCTCCAACAATATAATGATTAAAATATTTCCAGCTATTGAAAATGTATTGATTTTCCTGTTTTGGCCTTTTAGTTTTTAATTCGTAAACTCTTATAAAATTCTTCTGTCAAAATTTTGATATTCTCGTAAGTTTGTTTCAAAGAGGAATTGTGTTCAATGATAAGCTCAAACTCCAATCTTGGGTGGTTCCAAGACACCATGCATGTAATTAAATTACCAACATATATATCTCTTTTTAGTTTTTTCCTGTACGTTTGTTTCTTGAAAGTTATTTTGATTGTTATCTTTTTTAAGATCAATAAGAACTTTCACTAATTTAGAAAATCATCGGGATTACATAACACCGGGAGAAATACTCCCATACCACACATCATCAAGCCCTAAACTAGCTATCCTATGTGTCAAAACATTAGCTTCCCTATTAACAAAATGAAAAATACATTTGTCAAATAAAGAAGTCAAATCCCTAATCTCATCTATCAAGACACCCCCTTCCCAAAAAGACATTTCACGTTTATTAATTTCATTGATCGCATAAAGGGAATCACTTTCAACCATACAGACCTCCACACCATACTCTAAAGCCAATTCAAAACTAAAAAGTATAGCATAGACACAAAACTTAATTGCCGCGAACCCGATACAACAACTCCTCCGCTACTATCACGAATCACAACCCCAAGCCCGCCTCTCCTCTAGTAGCACAAAAAAGAGGTGTCTGAATTTATTTTCAGTATGCCTGGGGTGCATGGAGGAAACCACACTGTTTGCTTAATGCAAATCCATTTTGATTGCATGTAATTTTATGTCGATATCTAAAAAATTATTGGGAACGGAGAGCTCTATGTTCGAAGGCACCTTAATGCAAAATTAAAAGTCAAAGCACGGGAGCATGAAGGAAGGCTCGAGGGGGTCCCTGCCTCTCGTTGAAGGGCAGAATGCAATGCATAAATTAAAACTCTAAGTATGGGAGGCTTGGGGCACCAGGGGGTCCCTGCCCCTCGTTTGATAGGCGCATTTAATTAATAGAAACATCATAGTTTCAACTTCTAACAAAAACAATAATGTGGGTTGCATTTTGCATATGCATGTTAACGTCAAGTTTGCGTTCATTGTTTTTGGTATAGTTTTTTTTTTTCCCTCTCACTTTCTTTCCTTCTAATTTTTGTCTAATTCCATATGGATTATGACATATATTATTGACCATGAAAAATTGCAAATGGCATACACATTTAATTATTAGAGTATGACACGTGATTACAAATTGCAAAATGGCTGGCTAGCCCTCTTGCAATTATACCACTATATCTTATCCGTAATCCTATATATATATATGTAGGAATGTTGTGGATTGAGACACAGAAATTGAGCAGAAGTAAATAAATATGGCTACTAAACCAGGAGTCCTCACAAACTGGCCATGGGAACCTCTTGGGAACTTCAAGGTGATCCTTTATTCTTCTTCCCTCCAATGTGTTAATTAATTTCCATTTCTATTCGATTATTTTTAAGATTTCATCATGAAACTTTAAATGCTTG